>JBAMJV010011053.1:0-70850 GCA_037951105.1 Echinarachnius parma | reverse complement strand
GGTCAAGTATTTCGAGGGGGGTGTCGGTGAAGCATTTTCGAGGGGGGTGTCGGTCAAGTATTTCGTGGGGGGTGTCGGTGAAGAATTTTCGAGGGGGGGTGTCGATGAAGATTTGTTCAAGAGGGGGTACCGGTGAAGACTCTTTCGAAGGGGGTGAGGGGGGGGGGGGAGGGATGTTGGTGAAGAATCTCGAAGGGGTGGGGGGGTGTCTGTGAAGATTTTGTTGAGAGGGGGTACCAGTGAAGATTCTTTCGGTGTCGGTGAAGAATTTGTGAGGGGAGTGGGTGCATGTCCATGAATATTTGTTGAGGGGGGGGGGGGGGGTAGTTATTTCCTCAACCAACATTTTTGAGGGGTCGGGTTGTCGGTCAAGTATTTTGAGTGGGGGGGGGGGGTTGTCGGTAAATAATTTTCGAGGGAGAGTGTCAGTGAAGAATTTGTAAGGGGGTGGGTGTCCGTGAATATTTTTTGAGTGGGGGGTGGGGGGGGGGGGGGTTGAACCCCCGAAACAACCCTTTTTCATCAAAGGGGGATTTGATCTATCCCCCCCCCCCCCACCCCCCCCCCCCCCCCCGGGTAAGCATATGCCTGTGAATATGAGATTGAATCAACACCGGGGAGGGGGCGGGGGGGTGTCGATGAAGAATCTTGAAGGGGGGTGTCTGTGAAGATTTTTCGAGGGGGGGGGGGGGTTGTCGGTGAAGTATTTTCGAGGGGGCTGTCAGTGAAGATTTGTCGAGAGGGTGCACCCAGTGAAGATTCTTTCTAAGGGGGGGGGGGGGGGGGTTCCGTTAATATATATATATATATATATATATATATTTTTTTTTTTTTTTTTTTTTTTTTTGGGGGGGGGGGGGGGGGGTTATTTCGTCAAACAACAGTTTTGAGGGGCCGGGTGTCGGTCAAGTGTTTCAACGGGTTCCAACGTGTAGGAGTAGATTTTTCGAGGGGGGGGGGGGGGGGAGGGATGTCGGTGAATTTTTTTTTGCGGGGAGGGGGTGTCGGTGAAGATTTTTTTCGAGAGGGGGTTCTGGTGTAGATTCTTTCAAAGCGGGGGGGGGGGGGGTGACCGTGAATATGTCTTTGAGAGGGGGAACCCCCCAAAACAGCCCGTTTTCATCAAAGTGGGATTTGAACCCCCCCCCCCCCCCCCCCCGTGTACGCACTACGCATATGCCTGTGAATAAGATATTTTATTTTATACACTGATTAAATCATATCATAACCATACAAACAGAGATTCCATTAATTGACCAAATGTTTTTTTACAGGACAGATACAAAAAATAACGAAATACAAAAATACAACATATAACATTATCTTACTCAAAGATCTGGTGACGGGTAATTTGCTAGTATTCATTAAGACCGGCTCGAAGATCGTTGACAAAGGGCTAACAACATATTCATTATACTGGATCCTTGTGGATGCGGCTGGCGCTATTGATAATACCTGTTAATACTGTGAGACAGTAGCGCCTATGTGCGAATGTTTACGGTATGTTGAAGAAGGCTGTATTCTATCATACAAGCATGCGCATCTAGAGCTTGTTTGAAACGAATTGACAGCATGACCAAAACGCAGCGGCAGTAACACGCCCCCCCCCCCCCCCCCCTCCCCCGAGATCGCAGTGGGGCCTCCATGTTGAAAACGTATTGTTGAGCAAACTGGGAATGAGGGCCGCCGTGAGAGCGAAGTAATCAACACCGCACTATTGATAGTAGCCCATTTCATACATCTGTTGCAATTGTTTAAAGTGTCCAATTATTGTAACTACCAAGGAAACAACTGTAATGCTACATGTTGATTGGCTGCTGACCAAATAGATACAATAATTGGACACTTACAACAACTGCAAGTGTTTTATGAAATTGGCTACTTGTGTCACGGATTCCTCAATTTGTGGCGATGTCACTGCATGCGCATTTGATGAACCTTTTGGGGAATTTGTTCTAGGTCAGGGAGCGCAGAGCGATTGCCATGGGAGCGATCTTCAGTGTGACTGCACCATTATATAATGTTATTTCAATCAAATGATCAAGGGACGAGGGGTAGTTCAGTTTTGGTAGAGAGGGCGCTGCACATCACAATTTGTGTGTGAAGTAATGAAAAACTGAGTGTCAAATTTGAGAGAACATGCAATATTAATGGCAGAATAAACTTTATTTGGTCAAAATCGACCCACAAACGGCTGAAATATCAATAAATATATCTGATCTTATAATTAGTTGGGGCCCAAATAATTAGATGATTTTTTTTTTTTTAATTAAAAATACTCAAAAGCGTTTTTTAAATAGTTGTTGATGATCTCTCTATTTAATCATTAATTCAGTAAAACATCACATGCATAATTTTGTATGAAAAATGGTTGAAACCAATGCCTTTTTAGAAAGCGCCCTCTTATGTTTTAAAAGAAGACTTTATTGACGAATTAAAAAAAATATATGTTGTTCTGTATACCCTCAAAGGTTGATCTCCATAAATATTTCAAATGTATAACCTCCAATAAAGTCTGCATTTATTTTTCAAAAGTACCTGTTTTTGTGTTTACATATGCTAATGAACTCATCTGCTCGGATGTCGTGACGTCATTGAAGCCAAACTATGATTGTGTGCTCGCTTTATACCCCCGTCACACAGGCTACGCTCTCGCTGCGCTCCTAATCCCCATTCATAAATTTGGCAGTGGGAGGCGAAGCATTCTCCGAACGATGATTAAATGACGAATGAATGGGAGGATTATTGCACATAGGTGAAAGGATAGCCGCTGCCTCTCATGCATGGACATACAATGGCTCCCTGAACAAAAGAGTAGGTCGCCGATGACCCACGCTCTCTTTCGACATGTTGAAAACGGACGTGGGTCATCGGCGACCTACTCTTTTGTTCAGGGAGCCATTGTATGTCCATGCATGAGAGGCTATCCTTTCACCTATGTGCGATAATCCTCCCATTCATTCGTCATTTAATCATCGTTCGGACAATGCTTCGCCTCCCACTGCCAAATTTATGAATGGGGATTAGGAGCGCAGCGAGAACGGCTTGGGTGTGACGGCAGCGTTACGTACGGGCGTGACCTTTGTACTCTGTTGTTCGCGCACACCCTTTGTGAACTGCTGTTACCGTATCGATCGTGAAAACGCCAAAGCTCGGACAAGCATGACAAGGATGTATTCGAAAAATTCGATTACTTGGCCCGTACAAACTGATCCCTTTTGTTAAAGTAAACAAATCTCGTTTGTTAGGTCAATTGATTAACTAAGAATTGCGAAGTAAACGAGGTAAATTACTTTCTCTCACGTTTTATGTCTGTTTATGTAATGCGTGTGCTCCATAATTGGGGGTCTATGAGGGCACGTGCGGAGTTACCAATTTTGTCGTAATTTGCTAAAGATTGTATGAAGTATACCACAACATTTCGGGTACTTTTATTGTTGATATTATTTGTAATGTTCTTGTATATTTTCGTAGCGAGCAAATAGGAAGAAAATAATGAATTAATATATTTATATTTTATGTATGGTTTTACTTAGTAGATTGGCCTACGGTGATTTTCACGAGAACGTATAGTATGGCATCAGTGACGTATTGGATTTTGAGGATCGTTCCATTACTCGTTGATTATTTATGTTTTTTAAAAATCAAATATGGGAAAAGTTAAAGGTTTCAAATGATCTATTTGTATGGAATGGTTTTCTAAAATCATGATTTGAATTATCAAAGTAGTGCATTTCGCCAATAAAGTCTTCTTTTAATGGCTCTTTTTTTTTAATGATAACGGGCTTTTTACTTAGTCGTTTGTAATTTGGTATAACTTTTGTAGCATGGTGGAGTTATAACTATTAGTTTATAATGTTACTGTCCAGGTTTGGTTACTAAAGTTCAGCCTTACCAAAACTGTACTACCCCTTTAAAATTAATTGGGCCTTCTTTAACCATTTTTGTTTAAATGTCGAGCAGCCCTTTGTCCGGATGCCTAATGAGGATAAATAATCAGCGCTTGCGCATGACAACCAACCACCAAATTGATGGCTGCTATAATAGGCCTAGTCAAATTCCATCCGTGTGAAATAGTTTAACTGGTTACTGCTATAATGTATGTCTGTTTTAGTTAAGCTTAAGTTGATAATTCTGTAAAATATCGTCCATTTTAAATGTTGCTTATAAGTATCGGTTTCCATGGTGGTGTATATAATTCGTGTGGTTTGCGGTTGCACCATGTGAGATGGGTGGATTGGTGAGTCCTGAAGAGGACTATGGTAGTCCTAGAAAGGACTGTTGGTAGTCCTAGAAAGGACTGTTGGTAGTCCTAGAAAGGACTGTTGATGTAGTCCTGAAAAGAACTGTTGGTATTCTTTCTAGGAGAGTCCTAAAAAGAACCAACAAAAAGCATACAAAAAAGAATACCAACAGTTCTTTTCAGGACTACATCAACAGTCCTTTCTAGGACTACCAACAGTCCTTTCTAGGACTACCAACAGTCCTTTCTTGGACTATCATAGTCCTTTTCAGGACTCACCAATCCACCCATCTCACATGGTGCAACCGCAAACCACACCTATTATCGTCCATTTTGTTTGCTTTTTTCTACGAGAACAAGTATTGTAATTATAACGTACTTTCGTAAAGAGTTCTAACGTTGGTTACTGGTGATCTAGGTCCAGTCCCCCCTGCTCCCTCTCTCACTGCAGCGACACTGAACTGGTAATCAGTGTCTGGCTGGAGATCACTTATGGTGGTAGATGTCACTGCTGGTCCTACAGTCTTCTCTTCTGACTGTCCAGTGAGCAGTGCAGATTGGTAGATGGTGTACCCAACAAGTGGAGGATCGCCTATACCATTCCCGTCAGCATCCCAAGCAGTCCATTGTAAGTTAGTTGTATTAGCGGTTGTCCCAGATGTAGCGGGTGGTTCAGGCAATACTGGCAAAACTTTATCAAACAAGGAAATAACAATATAAATACTTGAAGGAACTACAGCGTCTAGATGGCCTAATGTTAACAGTTAGACTCTCTATACGTAATTTTTCTTCAAGAAAACTAATTTGGCAGGCATTTCCCATGAAATCAATAATTTTTGTGGTAATTAGTAAATATCTAATTGTCCTGGAAACGCCCCTTTTAAATCGCCAAAATGTGACGTCATCTAAAGAACGGACTAATGAACTAAATTCTGTAGATGACGTAAGCCAATGAATTGTCAATCACGCTGCCGATTCTGGACCCTAAATGTGGGCGGGGCGTAAACTGGCTGCTAAGTGAGATTTGGCATCAGAAAATTAGTCTAAAATCACTACTGTGTTTATTTTCATGGAGTTTTTTTCGGCAGACCTATTTTACAAGTCATCAACTATGGAATAAGTGCCAAAGTATGTTGTTTTCTTAAGTTCCTTTAAACATGCAATTACGCGTGAGAAACACTTAGTATATTTATTATTGAGACAACAGTTCGAAGACTAAATACTGACAATATTCTACTGTAGAAACAATACATTATTTTGAGAATATGCTTATATTGTTCTTGTATATAAAGTTCATGCATATTAATGCATGGTGAAGATTCACAAATGCTTATATACACACACAAAAACAGTTTTTAATTGTTTTACCGTATGTTGTGGACTGCACGGCCAATTGAATGTCATTGTTGTAGTCATGAATAGAGCAGACATATCGACTAGGAGCAACACTTTCAACTGCGAAGACCACCAAGAGTTCGTTCTCCACTGTCGAGAATGAGGCAATGGTTATTCCCGTCTCGTCAAAGTGTCCGTCTTTATAGCGATAGAATCGTGCGTCTGATTTCGTAGATAGTCCAACAAATCTACAAGAAAACTCTGCTGGTTGGTACGGATTTACGATCAGATTCGAAGTAACTTTAACAGGTCTAGCTGGTGAAAGTGCTGCAAAATTTCATAAGGGAAGCTAGTTGAGAAATCCATGGAATGATAACATAATTGTAGACAAATAATTGGCTATATTTCAATTGTTATTTTATTTTAATGATTCATTTTTGTTTTAAAATTTTTAGTCATGTATTTCACTTTTTATTTCATTTTAAGTTGTCATATAGAGAGACATTAAAACCAAATACGGAACCATAAATCCGTGGTTACACAGTCATTGAAAAGTATTATCAGATCTTTATTTTGCTTACAATCAGCACTTGTCTTGTATGAGTTTTTGTTCAATGTCAAAATGATTAGAAAGAATTTTACTATATATTGCATAATACAATTCTCATATTGGCAGTTTTTAAAACAAAATGGTTAGCTCATAAGTGGAAAGTAAAAATCCAACTCCACAGAAACAAATTTTTGACCACATTAAAGGGGTAGTACAGTTTTGGTAAGGCTGAACTTTAGTTACCAAACCTGGACAGTAACATTATAAACTAATAGTTATAACTCCACCATGCTCGAAATGTATACAAAATTACAAACGATTAAGTAAAAAGCCCGTTATCATTTAAAAAGAGCCATTCAAACACAAGAGGGCGCTTTCTAAAAAGGCATTGGTTTCAACCATTTTTCATACAAAAGTATGCATGTGATGTTTTATTGAAATAATGATTAAATAGAGAGATCATCAACAACTATTTAAAATACGCTTTTGAAAATTTTTGAAAAAGTGCAAGCATTTTTTTAATTTTTTGAAAAAATCATATAATTATTTGGGCCCCAAATAATTATAAGATCAGATATATTTATTGATATTTCAGCCGTTTCTGGGTAGATTTTGACCAAATAAAGTTTATTCTGCCATTAAAATTGCATGTTCTCTCAAATTCGACACTCAGTTTTGCATTACCTCACAAAAAAAATTGTGATGTGCAGCGCCTTCCCTACCAATGAGAATTTCACGTTTTTGTTGTACTTTTGTTTAATGCGAATAACTGATCGTGAACTCTTCCCCTCGCTCAATGCAGTTGGAATTAATTTACGCTATCTAGTTCGCGAACTTGTAATAATATACAATATTTGCAATTACAACCATATCGATGATCAACGTGTATCCATGCTGTATTACGCGAGCTACCGTTGATTTGTTACATTGATTTTAGTTATTTAGAAACATTTAAATACACACACCAAAATGGTAATTATCATGTTAAAGGCATGCCTGTAAAGTGTCTAACTCCACGAAAAATACTTGGAGCTTCCTCGTTTCTCTTCTGCCGTGTTGTTTAGCTTATGGTAAGAGAAGAATAAAATAGGGTTCGATTTTTTCAAATGTCCCTTTAGTATGAAGATAATTATCATTGAAAATCATTATTTCAAAAGCGTTAGCTAACGGTTTTGATAAAAAGTACAATTGTCGTCGCTGAACACGTCCTGCCAGCGCGCCTGGGAAATTTTCCCGACCCACTGAACTTTGAGCCTAGCGTGCGCAAATTCCATGAATTCCGCACCGTCTGTATACACGGGTGCGGATATCGTCAAGATCAAACGGATGATTATTACTGCGACAAATTACGGGAGGCCATCAGTATTCGGTGATAAAATATGAACTCAATATTCGTTTTTTTCACTAGGTAAACAGTGTTCGTTTTCTTTCAAACTTTCACAAATCTTTCAATTGTATTTTACAATGATATTGATATAGGATTGAAGTCTCAACTGTCTTTTTGTGCAATATTTGACACTTTACAGGTATCCCTTTAACGTTTAGCATGTTTACTGGGTCAAATGTTGTGCTTGAAATTCAAGATTACAAGATTAATCAAGTTTGAATCAAGATTAAAGATTAAGTCAAGATTACAAACAAAAGACTAAACGATATATCTGACATATTATATACCTGATTCACAGTCCGGTGAAGTCCAGCCAAGAAGGCATCCTCCATCACATGCCCCCGTCGTCTTGTTACAAGCCGACTCCTCGCAGTGACACATCATCTCACAGTTCTGCCCAAAGCGAAGATTCTCACATTCTTCATAACACAAGAAATGATAATATTTTTTTAAAAGAAACAAACGTATATTGATTGTTTGTGCTACTTTGCATGTATTCATAGTCATGATCCGATTCTCGGAAACTTATTAAAAGGACATTCGCACTTTTTGCAAGCCAAATTTCAAAAGTTGCGAGTTTATTGTTTTATATGAAAGAAAATATCATTTAATAGAATGCCTGAAAAAATTAGGGCTTGAAATCTCTTTTTCGTGGAGTTATAGACCTAAATCTAATAAACCATCGTCCAACGGTTAATTGTGCATGAAACGTGTATTCACCCGTCGAGAAAGTTCGCTCACGGATTCAACGGAGCGCCACAGCGCAGCTATGCGTGACCCCTATGTGACCCGCGCTAGCTACGTGACCCGCGCATGAATAACAGTGGGTAAGCGATTACTAAATAACCAAACCTCGCTTAAACTGACTAGCCTACATGTAATTATATATTCTTCATTTTTAAAATCTTTTTCCGTGACATACCTTATCAAATGTCGGCTTCACAATACCTTCACAAGAATAGTGCAATATTGTTGTAATATTATGCTAAATCAGTTAAACTTCTTTATTGACCGATATATAGTTTTATGGAGGGACGCATTCGTTTTTTCATTCGTAGAATCCAAATTACAGGGCTGTTCGATCTGATTTTTGTTGTGTGTGTTACATTCATCCCCATCCGTCAACTGGAAACTGTTCAGACGTTTTGTAAAAGAGGGACTGTCCCTTTAACAACAAAGATCGATCTTTATCATGCTTTCGAAAACACCAAAACCACAAGATTAAAGTATAATGCGCCATACGTACGCCCAAACCAATAGATTATAGTTGGCTAAAATGTGAAACTCCTTGAAATAAGTATTAAATATCTAAAACAAAAAACGTTAACTATGCTAAAGAAGGGTTTTGGGAATCCCTTTAAACAAAAATGGCTAAATATTCGGTTTGTGAAAGTATCATAACCCAAAACCATTACATATCTGTGAATATAAATAGTTGACAGAAACTGATTTGAAATTTGGCACTTCATAATTAAATTGAAACAATTTGGTCTAGACATATGATAACATTCATTTCTGCATCTTTAGAAGTTTGACGAAACCTACTTTTTAGTGATCGGAGAGTATAACCATGAATGCGCGGCGGGTCTGAAGCGGGCTTTTACTGTGTAACCTTCGTTGGTATAATTATTATCATCGGCGCGGTCATTTTCATTGAATTTTCAGACTTTATCATCTAACCCCTTCTTCTAGAACTATTTCAGCAATATTATAGTTTGGCCAGTTAACATGATTTCGTAAATTTCCGAAATGCTGCTCTTGCTTGAAATGCATAATTTCAAATATACAGCGGTGTTCTTTAGCCTAAGCTACATTCCGTAATCACATTAAAAGGATCTGGCATTGCCCAAATCCTCAAAACTTACTTGAACTCTAGCGGTTCTCTCATACCATGTTGTACTCAAGGTAACACTCGTAGAAGCATGGGACAGATTTCGGATTGTCGATAATTCCTTTCGTTAAATAGATATTTCCGAATAAGTGCTCAGATTTCAAACTATCCACTGGATTGTCAAGTTAGTGCAATGAGTTATAGTGAATATTACTTTCAATTGCATTTTCCTCATTCCTCGGCCACATTTTCACACATTACTCAGTGGACGTATATCAGATCACAAAACTACACATTGTATCAACCATTCATCACTTTTGGTACATGTCAATAAGTTTACTAGGTCCCTTTAATCTCACCTAGGCAGTTGACGTGTCCGTCATATACTCCATACGTAGCCGCACAGCTCAGCCCAGGACACTGTCCAGTTGCTTTGTCACATGCAGAATTATCCAGACAGTGACACTTTTCAGTACAATTGGGGCCGTAATAGCCATCATCACATACTTCAGGAACTATGTATGAAATAATTATGCATTAGTAGGTTAGTCAAAGTTGTAATATGTTGTTAGAATTTTCATAGGATTTTTTTTTTGGATTAACCGATTTGGTATTTATGTATTTTATAAATTAATATTGGTTTTCCCGTCCATTTTCACATATTTTCATTAAATTGTATAAAACTGTACTTCAACTTCGTCCCGAGAAACTAACATCTACGAAAATCCTATTTTCAATTACCCTCTTTGTTCGAATAATTTTACTAAAAGACCAACCAGATTAATAAATTGTTACACATCATCGTCAATTACAATTGAAGTTCGTCGGTCACAGTTACTGAACACGTAAGAGCGAAAGCAATTTCGTCAATTCGCGTAAAACTTCAATTTTCATTCAAATTCGATTCAAATCCGTATCATGTATTACGCTGTACTGTTCTGGTTTGTATTGTCTTGATTTAAATGTTAAATTGTAACATTAATCATTTAGAGGTTAACTTTATTACACACCCATATACACGCACACAAGCGCGCACACACGCACGTACACACACACACACACAGACTTTTTTATGTGATTTGTATTCCTCCAAATTATATACATTATAACATTAACAATTGAATATATACTACTAAACAAAATATGTCCAGTGTGAACATCTTATACATATACAATTATAATGAGCGAAAGTAGAAATCGTCGGTTGAGAAAGAGAAGGGCGCTAAGTGCTCACGCGTGCGCCAAATGTCATTCCGAGATAATCGCGTTTTTTGCCTTTTTAAAAGTCACAATTAACAGCTTTGTCTAATTTTTAAATTCTTTTTGAAAAAATCATTGTGGAGAATGAATACCATTCTTACATCTATACAAAAAACTGGGACATAATATACTTAAGTTTGTTTGTTACAGCTAGTTAAAATCTTAGCGCCCTTATCATTTTAAGCATGTTGTGTGTAATGTCACACTTTGCTTAAAATGAGAAGGGCGTTAAGTACTAACAATTGAGATATTCTGGAGTAGCTGCATCATTGTAATGATTCAAACATTGTAAAATATGTATTTTAACACTGTCGACACAATCGAATAAAAATCCGAAGAAAATATTATTTTCTTAAACGACTTTAGTGCAGTTTTATAACTTAACGCCCACAGTTCGTATCCTTTCAACGCAACTGTTTTACGAATCACGCGCTTTTGATGATTTTTATAAAAGTGATAAGGGCGCTAAGTCTCCTCGCGCACCGGACCGGTTCAAACCGGTTTCGCATATGGAGCAAACATGAGAGCCGCGCCTGCTCTGCGCATGCGCACAGTGACCGAGCGCGCTTAACGCCCTTCTCATTCTCAACTAAATCGCCGAGAGCCGTTTACGCCCTTTGATTATTGGACTATATCTCAGTAAATAAAACGAATTTTAATTTGAAAATTTGGTACAAGGTACAGGACATTGTAAGCTACAAGATGGTATACATAACTCAATTTCTGAAATGTCTCTACAAAATTCCACTTAACGCCCTTATCTTACTCAACCGACGAAATGGTTACCTTACATACATAAACAATTACAAATCAACTGTATTTTCAATTTCCTGACTTCATGGAATAAACATAATGGAGGTTATATAACTAAAGATAAAAGGAACTAAAACATGCTCCTTTACCCCCCCCCCCCCCCCTTTAGCCCAAGAAAAACCCCATCCCCACCCAACCACCGATCACACCACGGTCACACACATACCTCAGACACCAATTCCAGTACATCTGCTCATTTTGATTTCAACCTAAAGAGTAATTAATTAACAATATAGAAAGCTGTCACATTCAACTAAGAGAGGAGAAACCCAATACCTTAATAATAATTAACAAATTCCCTATATACTAACAAAATACAATTAATCATATTACATGTATCTTATGGTGTTCCCATTTTTGTAAGTGAACCCCTAATTTACCCTTTTTAATAGCAACTTTTTTGTCTTCTTCTTCATAATCCAAAATAATTTTCTGTACTTTCCGTACAGAAGGAAGTACACCTTTTATTCTAAAAGAATAAAAGTATGCTTTAACAAAGAATAACAAAGTTACAATATTTGACTCTATACGATCTACCTGCCAATCCTACAAAAATTATTTTGCAATCAACATTCCTAATTTCAATCAAATCAAAATATTATATTATATCTAACCAAAACATTTGTACGTATAAGCATTTAAAAAATAAATGTGAATATGTCTCAATCTCATTTTTACAAATAGAGCATAAGTTATCACGAAAAAATCCAAACCTACATAAATGTTCTTTTGTATATAGTGCCCTACGCAATAATTTATATTGAAATTTCCACAACTTACCCCCCAGAACTGCTCTCTTTAATCTTAAAAATATATTCTTTAATTCTTCATTACTATAATCAAAATTAGTACTTCTACTTCTACTTGGGTACTCGACAGGGTCCATCAGTCGATAGGTAGAGTCGAGGGGAACCGGTGAGGTGTCCCATTAATTGCCGATTGAGGCAACTGCTCCCGTAAAGGCTCCTAGTGATGTAGAAGCCAAGATATTATTGGGGAGCGCATTCCATGCTGTTACAGTTTGTGGGAAGTAGGAGTTCTGGTAAAGCTGAGTTCGAGTATGTATATGCTTGAGCTTATTTGGGTGGTATTGTCTGGTGATGCTTGGGGCCATTGGTGTGAGGAGTTGGTCAGGTGTAATTGCTACCATGCCATTCTGAATTGTGTAGAGGAGGCTAAGGCAGGAGATGTGTCTGCGTCTTTCCAGTGTACTCCATTGAAGTTGTTGAATCATAGCAGACACACTTTCAGAATGGCGGTATTGTTGAAGAACGAATCTTGCTGCTCGCCTCTGTACAGCTTCAATCTTTGAGATGCTCTTCTTTGTAGATGGATTCCAGACTGTTGCACAATATTCCAAGCGAGGTCTAACCAGGGAGAAGAAGGCTTGTTGTCGGATCTTCTGGGAAGAGCGTCGTAGATTCCTATTGATAAGCCCGAGCATTTGGTTGGATTTCGATGCAATTCCATCAATGTGTTTTTGCCAGGATAGGTTGTGAGAAAAGGTAAGACCCAGGTATTTGTAGTTTTGAACTGCTGTAAGTTGAGTATTGCCCAGTAGGTAATTGCCTTCAATGTTGTTTCGGCGGAGTGAGAACCGTAGAAGATGACATTTCTCTGTGTTGAATTTCATCTGCCAGGTAAGAGACCATTGATGAAGGCGGTCAAGGTCCCGCTGAAGCGCATGGTTGTCCGAGATGTCATGAATAGGATTGTATATGAGACAGTCATCTGCAAACAGCCTTAGCTTGGACGTGATACCATGGGAGATGTCATTTATAAATGTGATGAACAATAGGGGGCCCAGTACCGTTCCTTGGGGAACACCAGATGACACATGGATCGTGTCAGATGCTTGTCCATCTACAACCACCCGCTGGGATCGGTCTGTGAGGAATGATCTGATCCATTGCTGTAGTTCGCCTCGGATGCCGTAGTGTCTGAGTTTGAGTAAGAGGCGCTCATGGGGGACACGGTCGAAAGCTTTTGAAAAATCCAGAGCAATCGCATCAACCTGTTCTTTTTGGTCCAGTGAACGTGCCAGATCTTCGGCTGTCATAATTAACTGGGTCTCACATGAGCGGCCTGCTCGGAAACCATGTTGAGAGTCGTGTAGTACGTTGTTGGTATCGTAGTGGTGCATTATCTGACTGAAGATGATATGTTCTATCAACTTACTGCATATCGATGTTACGGAAACAGGACGATAGTTTGAAGGGGTGCTTTTGTCTCCCTTTTTAAAAATTGGTGTGATGTTCGCCAGGCGCCAGTCTGATGGTACTTGTCCAGTGTTCAGTGACTGCTGGAAGATGAAACACAAAACTGGTGCTAGATCCTTGGCGAAACTCTTCAGAAATTGGCCTGGGATTCCATCTGGACCAGTAGCTTTATCAGTCTTGATGGCCTCTAAAAGCTTCTGGACTCCAAAAGCTTCTGGACTCCATTTGGTGTGATAGAAATGTTCTCCATCGTAGGGACGTTGGATTCTCCAAGATTGGGTAGAACTGTTGTATCTTCAGCTGTGAACACCGACTGGAATTGTTGATTAAATACCTTCGCCTTTCTTGTGGCGTCAAAGACTACTTTTTCATCATGCTTGAGTGGAGAAATGCCCGCTGGATCTTGCTTTTTTGATCTTATGAACTTCCAGAAGGCTTTGTCGGCTTTGTCTGAACCAGTAAACATGTTGCTTTGGTAAGACCAATAGTTGTGTCTTATTTCCTTCCGCAGTGACTTTTGATAGTCCCGGAATGGTCCCCAATCTCCCGATTGCTTGGCCTTATTGTAGAGTTTATGTTTCCTTTTAATCTTCTTCCTTATCTGATTGGTAATCCATGGACTTGAGTTATTTGGTTTTGACATCTTTGATGGAATATGATTTTCCATGAAGAGTGTGATCTCAGATTTGAAGATGTCCCAGTTTTCCTGTACTGATCTAGAACCAGGATTGCTGCTGAGAAAGTCCTGCTGCCATGTATCGATTGCAGACTGCAGATTGGGGATATTAGCTTTACTGAAGAGGTAGATTTTCCTTGGCATCTTCTTTGTCCGCTTTGGCGTAGAGTTGAGTATGTCCATCCCCAATACACAAATTATATTCATTTTGAACATTTTAAACTAAATATTCATACATATGCCCAGATTTTAAAACAATTGACATTCCTGTATATCCTGAAACTTTTAATCTAATTTCAAATGTTCGAATATCTGCACCAAAAATATCATGAATTTTTAATAATCCTTCACCTTTTATTCCCAAGCCTAAAAAGTAAGCAACAGATCTCAAACTACTATTCAACATTATATCAGCACACGCACATGCACACACGCACGCACACACACACACACACACACACACACACACACACACACACACACACACACACACACACACATACACAGATATGCATATACATTAACTCGCACAAAACAAATATTATTTTTTTTATCCAGTGACATGATCTAGGCCCCGTTGCAGAAAGAGATACAATCGATGGTAAGTTATATTACAATTAATTGTAAGTCGGATCATGTGTCCTAGATGCGCGAATCTGATTGGTTGAAACGCGCAAAGTTGCTGACTTACAATCGATTGTATCTCTTTCTGCAACGGGACCTGGACAATAATTCTAAACAGCTCGTGCGCTGCCTGTAGACTGTATCCTAAAGCTCACGGGGCATCTGCCCCAAGGACCATTGGCAGGTGCTATCATATCCCCTGCCAAGCGCCTCTTGCCAAAACGCTCGCCAAGTGCGATATCGAGTAAATGTTATGGTCTATACAAATAATACACGGTCTAGAGTGCATTGTGTAAATGCATCCGCACGCGAGGCGTTGTTAGCTAGTGCGTTGCGCAGGAGGCGTAAGCCGAGTGCGTAACGCACAGCTAACATAGCCGAGAGTGCGGATGCATTTACATGACGCACGATAATAAGGCCGTAGTATTATTTGTTTAATAAACGAGCTCAACCACGGATTGTTTTATTTTGCTGGATTATTGAAAACAGACTTGCGACAATAAGGGAGTTCGTAGTTAGCCCATGGAGCAACGGACGTAAACCGGGTTTTCGGAAGATTGTACCAAAATTGACGATTTACGCGTACGTTTACGGCACAGCCTGTGACGCACGCACTTAAAGTACAGGAGCTCTATGCAGAATTTCCGCGTGCGTGCGTGAATTCTCCTTGTATTTCATTACGTTTGAAAGACCTGACCAAAAAAAACTCACCTTAATCCTAAAATATTTATGTAACCATTCATTTTAATTTTCAAACTTGAAGTAGGCTAACAAAAAAAAATTTGAATAAAATTAAATCTTTGCCCGTTTTCAACACTTAAAATAAAACAGTACACACAAATCTACGTATGGGGCCTTTGCGATTTCAATAAAAGCCCAGATACGAACGTTGACATTTTTGTTAAAATCTGAAAATAAATAGAACAAATAAATTTTAAAAAATCAGTCGTATGTATATGAGATGTCTATTATGATTAATTCAGAAAAATATTTATGACTTCGAGCCAAATTTCCCGTGAAAACACGTTTCAAATGTGACAATAATTGCACGAAGGTCTATGGGACAACGGGCAATATCGATGTTTTTGGTACAGTGAATTTTCGTCTCAGAAATTGGCGCATGCGCAGTTTGTAACTACGAACTCCCTTATTAGTAACCCAGTCTATCTACTCTCTAGAGTGTGAATTTATTAGGAATTTACCAAATTAATCATCACTACAAGCACTCGCTTCACTGAATTTGACTTTGCAGCTCGGCAGATCAAATGCAGTTGATGGGAAATTGCCGAAGATTTTCCCATAAAAGTGAGAATTATCAAGGAATTGTATGCATTTCCATTCCAAAACTTAACCATATCAAACCACATACCATATAATTTACGAAACTGCTACGATTTATTTACTACAGAACAGATAATTTACAAAACGAAGCATTTTACATCTTTCTTTTTTATCACTTTCGCAAGTTTGCCTTCGTAGAACTATGTAAGCAAGCATTGTGACGTCACGGGTTGTGCACTGAGCTGCACGATGGTTGCGCGGTCTCTGCACGGCTGTGCGGTTGGTGAAAAGTAATCAATGCCCACGTGATCGGTATTAGCCAATCACGTTACTGAATTTACCGGAGCCGTTTTATAATATACAAATAATGCACGGTCTAGAGTGCGTTGTGTAAATGCATCCGCACGCGAGGCTTTGTTAGCTAGTGCGTTGCGCACGAGGCGTAAGCCGAGTGCGTAACGCACAGCTAACATAGCCGAGAGTGCGGATGCATTTACATGATATGATCGTAGTATTATTTGTTTTATAAAACGAGCTCAACCACGGATTGTTTTATTTTGCTGGATTATTGAAAACTGACTTGCCACAATTAGTAACCCAGTCTATCTACTCTCTATAGTGTGAATTTATTAGGAATTTACCAAATTAATCATCACTACTGCACTCGCTTCACTGAATTTGACTTTGCAGCTCAGCAGATCAAATGCAGTTGATGGGAAATTGCCGAAGATTTTCCCATAAAAGTGAGAATTATCAAAGAATTTGATGCATTTCCATTCCAAAACTTAATCATATCAAACCACATACCATATAATTTACGAAACTGCTACGATTTATTTACTACAGAACAGATAATTTACAAAACGAAGCATTTTACATCTTTCTTTTTGTTATCACTTTCGCAAGTTTGTCTTCGTAGAACTATGTAAACAAGCATTGTGACGTCACGGGTTGCGCACCTAATTCTGCACGATGGTTGCGCACTGTCTGCAAGATGGTTGCGCGGTCTCTGCACGGCTGTGCGGTTGGTGAAAAGTAATCAATGCCCACGTGATCGGTATTAGCCAATCACGTTACTGAATTTACCGGAGCCGTTTTATAATACATAATGGTTGTCTACTGTCAACTTACGAATATTGATTCAAAAGCGGATGATCCCTGGTAGTTTAACGATACAATTTCACAGTAATGGGTTATGGCAACAAATAGCCTACATGACTTGTGCTAAACAAGAAATCCGTTTTGAACGATAGTGCAATTTAAAAATACAATGCTTTTTACAGGTCAGGTAAGCTAAGTGTCAATTGATCGATCCCCGTGCCACCAAAGATCGACACATATTGAAGTATGATGTTGATTCAATTATAATGAAAATCAATTTGACATGGAAATTAAAGGGACTTGTAACATTGTCCAAATCCTCAAAATCCACTTGAAATTCTAGAGGTTTCCTCATACATTGCTGTATTCGTATTAACAATAAAAGCATGGGACAGGTTTCGGTTCTTCAAATTTCCCTTTCGTTAAAAAGATATTTACGATTTACCGCGAAGACTGTGTACAAAGTGAGTGCAATGAGTTAGTGAATATCACTTTGCATTTGTGCTCATTACTCTGCCATATAACGTCCATTTAATTTGAAATGTTCACACAAAACCCAGTGGACATATCAAATAACAACAATATACATTGTATCAACCCCTCATCACTTTGTCAACGAAGTTACTATCCCTTTAAGTATGATAAAGTTGGGTAATTATATTGATCAGTAAACTGTATCGTATCCTATGTTTTGTTGACTGAATTTTTGGACGTTTTTATCAAATTTAAAGCGTAAATACTTGATTTGCACGAATTGATTTGTATATATTTTACATAATTAAATGTAATTCCAAATTATCAACTTACTTTGGCAGTTTTCCCCAGACCAGCCACTACCACAACTTCCGGAGCTGCACACCCCGGTGTAACGGTCACATGCAGAACCACCATGGCAATGACAGCTTTGTGTGCAACCCGCTCCAAATTCTCCGATACTGCATTCTGCATTAATTATATAATATTGAATGGCCTTGAGTCGAAGACGATTGTTATATGGTTCAACAAGAGTTGAAGAGTTATATCACCTCGCTGGCATCGGATCCCCAGACCAAAGACGCGCTAACACCCACACCACATCCTGCAGTGCGGCGGGACGGCTTGCACGGATGACGACCTGTCCCTCGTTAATGAGAAGTCCATCGCAGCCATCGAGAGTTTGAGGTGGGGGTGGGGACTGGGGAGGGAGTGTACGTAGACAATTTTCGAAGCCGGGGGGGGGGGGGGGGGTGACCGTAGAAAATGTTTGCAGCCGCGACCGAGAATTCTCAACATTTTCGAGGCCGAGACCAGGATTTTTCGCACTTTTAGAGTCCGAGACCATCGGTAATGATGGTCGAGACCGCTCAAATAATGCCTCGAGACCAGCTACAGGTTGAAAAAAAGGGGGAGGGGAGTATTATCGCAATGATAATACACTATACATTCATATTTGGTAGAGGTAGCCGAATACACGCTACAATAGTAATAACATAACAATAATGCCCGCTATGAAAGACACGCCCGAGACAGAAACAAAATACACGATTTATTGAATCGATAAACTGGCCTGTATGTGTAATAATCATACATATTAAAGGGACAGCCCCTCTTTTGCAAGCCAAATTTCAAAAGTTGCGAGATTATTGACTTCCAGGCCAGAAGTAGTTATTGCAACAGAATGTGTAGGAATAAGCGGTAAAATTTGATCATAATCGGGCGAGAAACAAAAGCATACATGTGCCCGAGGAAGCATTTGATCATCATGTAGAAATGAGCGATCATATCGAATTAGCCAACACAACAATTGCAACATAAATTAAGAGCAACTCGCCGTTGGTTTCGTACATTACATATTCACTTATTTCACAATTTAGATACTAAAACATCTTTTATTGTCTTGGTTACACGAACATGTCAAGGAATATTGAAATACCAAATATGTTGAAATGTTCAAGCATAAAATTGTTTAAAGCGAACCAAAATAATAGCATTGACACCAAGAGCTTTAATTTGATATACAAATCACAAGAAATGGCCCACTGATGTGGCCACACCAATCTCGCAAAGAGACGACACGAATTATTTGTTTGCGGCGTCCCGTACTAACATAGAGACTGCCATGTTTACATTTTTGTGCAGACCCCCAGCAAAGATGTAACGTTTTTTGGGACAACAAAGCTAAAAGTCCATTCATGATCATGTTGAAAGAAGAGACAATTTTTTCTTTGTTGAAACACGGGCCACAACAAAAAGTATATATATAAAAAGAGAGATATTAACCAACGACCATTCGAGACGGGGAAGTGTGGAAATGTGACTAAATGTGTTTATTTAGCCAATATACCATAGCTTTTTGACAGAATTGTCAGAGGTTGCCATGGTAACAATTGTTTTGGCGTAAGCATGAACGTGCACACTACCGTATTATGATTCGTGCCGAGCATGTACGATTTTCTCTAGCATGCCCCCAAAACAGCTGCGATGATACCGTGCGATGATAACGAACTACGTACCAAACATTCCTTTCCTTTGATTGGGAAAGGGGTGTCATTCATCTTTGACGTACAAAACAAAGGCTTGTACAGTGAATGACCATGCCTACGCGTATTTATATAGTTACAGTTTTAAGAAATGCAAGTTTGTCATTTACCCCACTATTTCACCTAAACAATTGAGCTGTAGTATCGAGATGGCATTGTTTCCCTGTCTGAACCAATTTAGTTGCTTTTGCAGTGATTCATATCAGAATAATAAATGCTCGTGGTCTTTAATTATGCTTCGCTAGGGCGGAAATAAATGTTTTTGTTCACTCCGATTTTTGATAAAAATACGTTATTAAACTAATAGTTAAAATGGCATTTGGCTAGACCAATCAACGTCAGTCCAGAAAAACGTCACGTTTCGGCGGCAAACAAAAATCATGGCACCACTCAGAGCATCCATAAAGAGCATGCGATAGCAAAACAGAAACTATGCCCACTCTTCAAAATAAATAATGGAAGGGGTGATTCAGGGACATTTGGGATGTGTGAAAATAGGTCTTACTACACAGTTTGCTTTGTGTTATGCGTTTTGGTTCGCTTTAAGCTTTGTTATTAAAGGAGGGGCGCAATCCCGGCTTTGATTCAGCCTTATAGCTTTGAATATGTGCCTTTATTGATATACCACATTCTTTTCTTTTTTTTAATCCTTAAGTTGGGCAAAAAAGGAAAATTTCATGCACATTTTTGGCTCTTTTTCGCGTCGGCGTTCCATACTCTTAAAAAAGTAATTTTAGCGGAGCGATGAGCTCATGAGTCATGACGTCACCTGCAGGCAATAACACGGAAGAGCGAGAATTGTTTACAACGTGGTTCAATGCAAACACTTTGACTTGCTAGTAATACAAACTCGTATTTGCTTGAAAATTGAGGATTAACTGAAATTGCCTCAGGAATGAATTTTAGCAAGATGCAGCAACACATCTATGGAAAGTATAAGCCTGCACCGTTTTCCATAAGGATCCACGTATGAGGCGGATTTAGAACTCAAAGGTTAAATTAACGAGGGCCGACTGGGAAGGACCTAGCGAGTGTGTGCAGGTCTGCCAGAGTTTCGGGGGGCCGCGCGGCAAGACAGGTTATGCTCTCGCGTGCTAGCTGCCGCGCCAACTACCTATGTATTACAAGTTCTGAAAAGTAACGAAAATGCAAGATTATTACGATCGCACCTATTCTAGACTATTTCTTAATTTACTTACATGTTTGCATGGCTTTTCAAACAAATACAAGAACGATTACCTTAGATGGACAAATCTATCACTTTCGTGGCCTCTTTGACAATGTTTATTGTTTTTTTTCTCTGTCGGCATTAGATGTCGGCATTCTAATGCCGACAGAGAAAAAAACAATAAATGAACTGAACTTAGCGCTCTTTTGTAGTTTTGTTGTTAATTTGCAAACGGCGTAGACTACGTGTATGATATCGATGCCCAGAAATTGATTGACTATGTTCAACCTCCCGCACGCTCGCCAACGACTTGAGTTTTGGATTTGTTTATTTCGGGGAAAAGTAATATTTTGCTCAAAACTGAGGTAATTCTGAATGTTCTGTAAATATATTTCCGTAAATATTGTTAAATAGATCCATCAAAGCAATGATGCTTGTCATTTTATTGCCGCATAAAAAGATGAATTTGAGTGCGAAACACCGCATTTTTGTACACCATGTTTTGAAACGTGATCGGATGAAGCCGCCACTTATTATGGTTAGGCTAGGCCTGGGCTAGCCGCAGCGCTCGTGCGTGCTGATGGCCGGAAGACCTGTCTGCGAGGGGGCTGGGTATACGATTGCTATAATCATATCGGAGACTTCCTCGAAGCGATTTTAGAGTGAGTATGCGCCTTTATTTGGCAATTATATTTGTTGTATTTGTGGAGACAAATAATGAAATAAGAATTATAATAATGGTGTCTGCAATTATGGGGAAATTGTCATGAATTTGCTCAGCCACGCTCAACAAATCTGTTCGGTTGCACCTCTATCACTTCCATTCCATTTTGGCTGCCGACGCACAATTTGGAATTTTATCTTCAGGAACTGTCAATTCAAAACTCGATTCTGACACTGATCCAGATCTTTCGTCTAATTCACGCTCACTGTTAGAATCAGATGATTCTGGGTGTGGATCCTCCATAATTATAAACTCAAACAAATGTATGTAGATATTGAAAAAAAATCGAAATAATATCTCTCTGTCAATGTGATTAGATGCGCTCAGCGTGTACGTCTATGACAATTAGAGTATCGGGGATATCCTGTGATTGCCTGCAGATGACGTCACAACTATGACGTCATTTTTCTTCGCCCGAACTCAATTTTTTGGGGGGCACTTTCAAAGTAAATTTTCAGGTCCTCATATCATTTATAAATAATTTTCCAAGTGCAAAACAGTTGTTTTATTCGAAATCTACATGTAAGTGGCTTTCTGAAGGGCTACAATGCCATTTTCAGCTGATTTTCTTGACACCATACCTTTAAGAAAAACATTTATTTTACCGGTGGCAGCAGCTCGCAAATGACTCCACAATTGATATATCGAGAAGGTTCAAACTAAACACAACAACAAAAGTAAGTTCCCCCTAATCAAAATAGCGTAACTTTTTAACAAATAAGGTTTGAGCAACATAACTTGGCAGGATTGTTTCTAAACTTATTGGCTAACGTCTCCGTAAAAATGAACTCATGCATGACTAGATGGACCAATTTCATTTTTACACAGAAGTTAGTCAATAAGTGTAGGAACAATTCTGCCGAGTTATTTTGCTCAAAACATTTTTGTTAAAAAGTTACGCTATTTTGATCAGGAGGGTACTTACTTTTTTTTGTTGGGTTTATTTCAACAATACTGATCGATTAAACCCATCAAAAAAGTCCCCGCTTAATCAAATCTATCATTGTTAATCATTCAGCTCAAGAGCGTTTACAATGAACATGTCATAGACGTTATACTGTTGTAAAAGCTGACGCAAATTTTCACTTTTTTAAGCAGTGTTTTGTTTCAATTAAACTTTCACACGGACATATCCTACAATGATTGGGGTATAGGATTGAAGTCTGAAATGTCATTTTGGGCAATATCTGACACTTTACACTCGGTGCACCTTTAATCTTATTTCTATAGCACATCCAATTCATATTGGGTGGAAGTCCGGTTCATGAATAAGTGCAATAAATCAAGCAAAATGATCCAGCGTTGAGCGTTCAATGTACATCCTTCGAAAAAATATTGTCGTAGAAAATTTTCGAAGCCGAGGCCAAGTACCTTCAACATTTTCGAGACCGAGACCGCAAATTTTCGAGACCGAGACCAGGTCCAGTCAAATTTTCGAGGCCGAGACCAAGACCAAGTGGTTGAGAATCCGGTAAGCAGGGGGGGGGGGGGGGGGGGGGGGGTGGGGGTAGTCGTAGAAAATGTTCAAAGCCGAGACCGAAAATGTGCGAAATTTTCGAGGCCGAGCCAACGGTTTTTCAACATTTTCGAGGCCGAGACCACACTTTTTCGCACTTTTCGAGGCCGAGACCATCAAAAATGACGGTCGAGACCGCTAAAATTTGGTCTCGAGACCAGTTACAATTTGAAAAAGGGAGGTTCAAACCCCCCCAAAACACTCATTTTTTGGTCAATGGGGGGAGGGGGGGGGGGGGGCGGTTTGAACCCCCCAACCCCCCCCCCCCCCCCCCCCCCCCCCCTGGGTACGCCTATAAGAAGGGGTAGGAAATGCATTTCCTCCGCCACAAATACCGCCATCTCACCTATTCGTGGCTTACAGATCAGAGCTTGACATTAACAATTAAAGGGATAGTTGAGTTCTGGTAAAGAGAGTACAGTTTTGGTCAAACTAAATTTTAGTAACCAAAAAACACTACAAACTAAAAGTTATAACTCAACCATGCTCGAAAGGAATACAAAATGACAAAAGACTAAGTAAAAAGCCTGTTGTCATTAAAAAAAGAGCCGTTAAAACTCAAGAGGGCGCTTTCTAAACACTCATCGGTTTCAACTATTTTAAATAAAATATTGTGCATGTGATGTTTTGTTGAATAGTGATTTAAAAACATCTTTTGTAAATTTTTGAAAAGAGGAAGCATTTAAAAAAAAAATTATCGGCTGGTTCAAAATTATCGAATATTTGTGGGGCCCCACATTTATTACAAATGGATATGTTTATGGATATTTCAGCCATTTCCGAACCGATTTTGATAAAATAAAGTTTATTCTGTTATTAAAATATAGGTTTTCCCGCTCAATTTTGCACTTTTTTCAATCGAATTCATTTAGGGTCATTCGAATTCGCGCGTTGCCGCGTAATCGTTGGTATCGGTCTTCCAAATTCCGAATAAGTGCATGCGAATTCATGCATACGCACACGCTTTCGTGAATAGACACAGAAGTTCATTTATGGGCATTCGAATTCGCGAATGTGCAGCCAACTGTCAACGGCCTTTCGCGAATTCGAATGACCATTGATGAAAAGGTATGCAATTTGTGCAAATTCACTTGCTCCTACGTGATTTTGAACGACTATTTACGAATTCGAATGCTGCTTTGGTACGGCGATCGCAAATCGCGCGAATTCGTTTGCTCCTATTATCAATTCGATTGACACAATCGCGAAATTGAGCGGGAAAACCTACCGTAAAAGTTTGACTAGAGGCGCTACTTTCTCACAGTATTAGCAGATATTATCAACAGCCCCAGCCCCGTCCACAAGGATCTAGTATAATGAATATGTATCTAGCCCTTTGTCAACGATCTTCGAGCAGGTCTTAATGAATATTCATGATAGCATAATCATGTAAAATTGAGAAGAGGTAAACGTTACTTAGGGTAAAAAACCCACCAAGCAAGCAGAAGTAGCTCTTGGGTCGGTGGTTGGTGCAAATCATTCTAGGCATGGCGGTATGGCGGTATGTAAAGCCGTAGGTTCAAGTCGCATTGGATTAATTATGTTTTTATTCTTCGATTTCATAGGAAATTTTGTTTTAACAAATGCCACCGTTTTGTGCATAGGAATAGGAAGGAAAATCATTTACTTTTTGTCAGATACACAATTATGACATTCAGGTGAAATCATGGCATTCCCTGTCCCACCCCACCACACCCCACCCACACACACACACACACACACACACACACAAACACACTAGTTAAGAGTCGTGTAGGCGGGGGGGGGGGGGGGGGGGGCATGGGCGTCGATCTGTCATTGATACCCATTCATCAGGGGGGATGATCTATTCATCCATCCCCCTGATGAATGGGTATTACGTAAGTATCGACGCCCATGGGGGGGGGGGGGGTGCATGTCCGTCGCCAAAAATGTTCGAGGCCGAGACCGAGACCACTTATTCAGTTGTTTCCCCAAGGCCGCCAAATAGTGGTAAAGGGGGAAGGGCCAACTTGTAACTTGTAACGTGTTTTTAAAATAATGTTTGTTATGAATTTTCGACACCCTTGGGCCTTGGTCCATTTAACGATGTCTCTCAAGCTACCCATCATCCTTCCCCTTCGACCCCTCCAAAATATTTCACTGAACATCACGACCAGTAAATCAATTAGGATTACGTATTGTATTAGAATTACTTTAAGAAAATACGCGCCTTAAAGCCAAATCCCCTAAATGCTGGTAGATGACAATTAAAAACAATTCAATCAAATTAAACATGTTAAATAGCAATGTAGCTATCGAGTATGTATGTACAACATGCATTCTGCCTCATAGCCATTGGTTCCTGATATGCTTGAATAAGGGAATGTGTTTTACATTAACATGTTATAGTATTTTCACAAATCATTCCATAGAAAATATTCCATGTACAAATATTTATTACAAAATCGCTCTATATTTAAGCATTATGTTCATCTAATAAGGTAATTTGTCTTTAACTAGTTTTCTCTTTCCAGTTGAACTTCTATTCATCACGATCACCTGTTTGGTTTCCATGTGATTCTTTTGTTATCATATTTTACGACGCACACTGAAGCTGTTACTAGGCAGATAAACCTCGTACAAGCAGTCGATCTGTTTGAATATTACGTAACTATGCATTATAGCGCTCTCTGCATGATAGTCCATTTTGTAATGGCATATTATGCCGTTGATTTACAGTCGATTAAGTGATCGAGGTTATCCCAGATGTCGTCATATTTTGAAGCACTTGGGCAAGAAAATATAGTAGCGATCTTGTCTATCGGAGGAGAAATGTTGTCCCTTTATCAATCTGAGTGGACTTTGGGGCCAACAATTGATTTATATTGGGATTACAGATACTTGCTAACTTTATTCTGGTATTAACGTGTGTGAGGTGTGTGCGCTATGTGCGTACTGTATTTGAATGAATGCAAACAAAACCAATCATGAAAACATTGTTTTTAAATGCAGGTTACAAAAGAAACAAATTGAAACAATTTAAAACAAAATAAATAAAAGAATATAATGAACAAAAAATTACGAGAAAAAAAGTGAAATGAAAGGAGAATGACACAAAACAGGGAAACAGAACCAACAACTAATACTATTAAAAAAACGCAGGACTTCATTTGGGTGGATTTGATCCGCGTACTTTGAGATCTAAAAACAGACCAATACCATCTACCGTTGAACCACGTTCTGAAGCGGAATTTAAAGCATATTCATTCAGCCCTTTCACACATCTTCGACATGTTTCATTCATGCTTATGTATAATTATTCAGAACAGGTGTACGATCTATTGCATTATTTGAGGCGCTAGGAGGAACATTATTGTTCGAACTGTATTATTCTGTCCAAGCAATCGTTATCCTCATTGTGCTCTCCGCATTATCTGTTTTGAAAAGGAACTCATGATGCACCACCAACAAGACTATTCACACTATTTCAAATGAATAGCAACTACATATATATTTGCATAATCTCTTGAGTTTCATCTCAACTATAGAGATAGAAACATATTGCATAACATAGCAGTTTCCAAGTTACAACGTGCAGCACTAGCAGCATAAAATCAAAGAATGCATGACACGGCATCTCAAGTTCGAATCTGACAAACCATGCATAATGAACATAATCGTAGTCATAGCGTGCGTGTGATGTGTGCATGTATACTATAACGGGTGTGTTTGTGTCCGTGTGTGTGTGTGGGGGGGGGGGGGGGGGGGGGAGGGGGGCGGGGCTGGGTTGCTCAACATTGCTTCCTATTCATAAGTTGTTATTAATTCTTGGTCGGAAAAGAGTAAAATCAAATTTGTGCTTGATGAAGAGTTGGCTGAAACAGGGTGATGAATCAATTTTAAAATGACCCTACCCCCTCCATCCACTAATATATAAAGCTTAATACTATTACTAGCAGAATGTCAGGACTTCACTCACCTGAATGTAATAATTGTGAATTTAAGTTAACACAGAAATGATAATTTTCATTCCCATTCCTATGCACAAAACGCTGGCATCTGTTAAAACAAAGTTTCCTATGAAATAAAAAAAATTAAAAAAAATCACTTATCCAGTGCGTCTTGAACCTACGGCTCTTCATACCGTGATGCAATTTTACCTTATCCTGATTTGCACCAACCACCGACCCAAGAGCTACTTCTGCTTGCTTGATTGGATTTCAACCCTTAGTAACGTTCATCTTTTCTAACTTTGCGTGATAATGCTATCATGAATATTCATTTAGACCGGCTCGAAGATCGTTGACAAAAGGCTAGATACATATTCATTATACTGGATCGTTTTGGATGTTTGCTGGCGCTATTGATACTCCTCTAAACCAGTAGCGCCTCTAGTCAAACTTTTACGGTATATTATGCTCTTTCAAACTTTACACTCAGTTTTTCATTATCTCACACAAAAGTTATTTTGTGTAGCGCCGTCTATACCAAAGCTCAACTATCCCTTTAAGCTATCTTCATGAGGACTGGCGGTCAACATATTTTTTTGTTACTTCTCCCTCAAAGTAAAATGCCAGTCTGCAACTATCATGGAGAATTAATGTTATCATACAAGTCACGAGGAGAGCTGGAGAGATTTTTGCTATGGTTTAAGCACAACTCACACTCAAAATTTACAAATGTTGCACTTTGCATTCCAAAAATGTGTATACTATAGGCATGCCTTTCGTCAACATAATTATATGGACAAAATGCAAACATTATTCATGAAATCCATGTTTTTTGTCATATTGAAGGCAGGACTTCTCCAATGCCATTGACTATACCGCTTTGGATTTAGTTGACTCTTTAAAATGTTATAAAATGTTATGAAACTGACAAAATATTGGAAAGGTTATTAGATATTGAACGAAATGTGCTTGTGGTCCAATAGTCTGTCGAAGACTATATATGAATTCATAAGGAACTAACCAAAGATATAACATTTTCTTGAATGATAATGCCGGATAATTAAAGTTTTCTGAATAATGTAACCTTGTCTCTCTTTTAGAAAATGTATAAACGATTGCAGCCATTGATTATAGGGACAATAAATTCTCATTATAGCTTGTTATCATTGTGATTATAACTAATTATGTTTAGTCTTTATAGTTTTAACTAATAGTTTGCAATGTTATCCTGCCGGTTTGGGTTACTAAAATTCACTTTTACTAAAACTGAACTATCCCTTTGACACATACATAATTCAATTTTCATGCAGTAAATCATCATTTTACCTTCTAGTGGCATGCGCTTACCTGTGGTACACGCCAGACCCTTGACCCCTACGTCACATTTGCATCCGAACGGATCGGGGAGACAGAACATGCATCCCTGACAGGAGATTGCAGGATCTCTAGCAGAGTAATCACACCTGTACTCACAGTCGAGACCAAACCGGTTCCCGCCACCTGACCTGCAAACTAAGCATCGAGTGTTGAGATTAACATAACTTTGTTGAACATGGTAAATAGGTAAATAGTAATCAAATTTTCCGTCGCAACTCATTTTCGACAACACTTTCCTTTTTAATTTATAGGCATTTTATGTACTTTCATGAACATGCGCCATATTGTTTTATTCTTCTTTTTCAAGTAGTCTGCACACAGGCAGATTTGAACACATCATTATCAAACATCCCTCCCTAGTGAATTTTCTTTAAAATGTGCATATATGGCCCTTGTGTCACCGAGTCAATGGGCATTTTACGCTTGTTTTCCCTTGGTTGTTTCCCTTCAAGTCTGCCTTCTTTTCAGAAGCTATCACGTCCAAGTACGTATGTGTGCAAGCCATGATTGCTTTCCCTTATTTATGATGCTAATGATTGTTTCCAATCTTTGAACATCTACCTCCATCCTGGTCCATATCTCTGCCCCGTATAGGTGCACGGGACAGAGATATGGACATAATGAAGGCCCATGTCTCTGCCACTTCGGCTTATATATCTTGACGTCTTAATTATAACTGAGACGTGGCTCACATGTGACCAGAGGGATGAACCTACTATAGCTGATTTGAAGTCCTCTCTTCCGAACTTCGAATTGGTCCATCGTCCGCGTAAGGGTTCCATAGGTGGCGGCATTTGTGTTCTCTACCGGTCTTCAGCACGCATCTCATTAAACGATTCGTTTAATTTTTCATCGTTCGAGCTGCTTGACCTCACCATCCACCTAACACATTCTTTCGTCACCAGGCTCTAGGCCATCTACAGACCACCGCCCTCATCAAGGAATATCCTTACCAGTGGCTCCTTCTTAGCAGAATTTGCAACTCTCCTTGAATCAGCTGCTATTGATGACCATCGCCCTATTATACTTGGCGACTTCAAAATCCATGTTGACGATAACTCTGACAATCTTGCAACATCCTTCCTAACATCATGTGATGCGCTTGGATTTCAGCAGCATGTAAAGGGAGTGACACATCAGGCAGGTCACACCCTAGATTTAGTTCTCAGTAGAATGGTTGACATCGTAGTCAGCGATGTTGACATTGTATCTTCCCTGCCTTCGGACCATTCTGCAATCATCTTTACAATAAAAATCGAAGGGCCCAAGAATCCTAAACGCCGAGTTCTGTTCAGGAAACTTCGCAGCATCGACACTCGGTCTTTCCGGAACGACATTGCTGACTTAAGCGAATTGCTCGCTAGGCCCCATTGTCCTTCGGAGGCTGCATTCCTTTTGAACAACGAGTTAACTCAACTCCGCTGCAGTCGAAGACAGTCACAATGAGACCAAATGCTCCTTGGTACACTGACGAGATGAAGGAGGCAAAGAGACAGAGACGTCGAGCAGAATGCCGCCTGAACAAGACTGGTCTTGAAATCGACAGAGAGGCATACCGAAAAGAATGTCAATCCTACTACAACCATCTGTATGAGGCCAAGGAGAAGCATCTCAGGGACGAAATAGCTGAAGCCGACACCAAACAACATTTACATTGTAAAACTACAACTACCCAAAGGTCTGCTGTACCTGATCACATCTCTGACGAGAACCTAGCCAACAGGTTTGCTCAATTCTTCGATAGGAAATTTGGTCACATCATTGCCTCATTTCCTGAATCTGCCTCCAGTATGTCAGTGATTTCGAGTCAGCCTTCCGAAATCCCTACTGGCAAGCTGTCTGACTTTGTTCCGGTTACTGAAACCCAAATCAAAGACCGAACTACTCCATGTCACGTCTCAATTCAGAAGTACGAACCCATTGCCTGACCTTGTTCTTGAGAACGCATCTATTCAGGGCTCAGAGCATGTAAGAGACTTGAGTGTTGTACTTGACAAACATCTCACCCTTCAGAAGCACATCAAGTCTACATGTCGTTCCGCATCATGGGGCATTTCCAAACTTGGCAAGATCAGGCACTTACTGGATCAAGCTACAACTGAACGCCTTGTCCATGCATTCGTGTCCTCACATCTTGATTATCGTAACTCTCTCCTAGCTGGCCTTCCCAAATCTCACATTGCCCCACTTCAGCGTATCCAGAATTCTGCAGCTAGGCTGGTCACCCTTACTAGGAAATCTAAACACATAACTCCAGTTATTCGTTCCCTCCACTGGCTTCCGGTCCACCACCGCATTAGCTTCAAAATCCTGCTTGTTGTGTATAAAATATTTCATCAACTTGCCCCTATTTACCTCCAAGATCTCATTTCACTTCGTTCTTCATCCACATCGAGACATCTTCGTTCCTCCTCAACGCTGCAGCGTTCACACGGACCCCGTAGTACAACTAGATATGGAGACCTTGCCTTTTCCACAATAGCTCCAGCCCTTTGGAACAAGCCCCCCCCCCCCCCCCCCCCATCATATACAAAATGCCCCCACAGTAGATACATTTAAATCACTCCTTAAAACTTACCTGTTCAACCAACCGTAGAATCTTTTGTTAAAGGGATCTAGTAACTTTGTTGCCATGTGCAAAAAGAAATAAATGGTTGGTACAATGTATATTGTTGTTATCTGATATGTCCACAGGGTATTGTGTGAACATTTCAAGTCAAATTGACGTTATATGGCCGAGTAATGAGCACAAATGTAAAGTGATGTTCACTTACTCATTGCACTCACTTTGTACACGGTTCTCGCGATCCGTTGGATAATTGAACATCTGAACACTTCAATTGTAAATATCTTTTTAACGAAAGGGAAATTTGAAAAACCGAAACCTGTCCCATGCTTTTTTTGTTAAAGGTATATGCCAGTTTTGGAAACACCCCCCTCTCAAAAAATGAAATGGAAGCTCTTATTAACAATCGTGTGAAAGAATATGTTTTTACCAGTACGGGATGATACAAATTTTGCCTGGAAACCGCCTACTAATTGATATATTTGGTAAATTATCAAATCGATCCGCTGAGGATAGATATCGCCAACGCGGAATCGCGCATACGCTACGTGCAATTTGACCAGGCGCGTTCGCTATACGGGCTTGTCCCCAGCATGTCGATATCTCCAGTCCATGCGCTAGCGGCTTGGACAGGTGCGAACGGGCGGTGGATTTATACATTTCACGGGCGGGTATTGGATTTCTTCCGACATTTCTGCATTTAACGCATCGTTAGGTTCGGATTTTACCACACAAGCCCTTTTTAGATACTTATTCAACAATATTGATCAATTATAAATGTTTTCTGTAACTTTCCCAAAACTGTTATTTATCTTTAATACGAACGAATACAAGGTATGAGGGACAGCTATAATTCCAATTGGATTTTATGGATTTGGACAATGTTACTAAGTCCCTTTAAGCACATGTTTTATGTCTTAGTTTTATATTATATTGTCATATAATTGGTTATTATTTGTAGCATTTATACTTTAAATATTGTTATTGGTATTTCTTTTTCCCGGGCGCACACCGTATTAGTTTTCAGTTCTTAAAGCGCTTTGAAACATCAATATGAAGCGCTATATAAATATGATGTATTATGTAAAATTATTATATACATGTATATTATATAAACTCATATAGGGCAAGCAAATCATAGTGTAATTTGTATTCTTATTCTAAGTTATTTTGTGGTTTATTATATCAGATCAAAACGTGTCCCAGTAAAAAAAAATGTTGTATTATGAAACTTACTCGTAAGGCAGTTCGGCCCTTTGAAGTTTATCGGGCAGATGCAGCGCCCAGTCTCGCCATCACAAACTCCTCCGTTGTAGCATTTATCACAGATTCCATGGCAGTCTGGCGGCCCCCACTTACCAGCCACACACCCTGCAATACAAGTTGTACGGCTACTTGTATGGGCATCATTTTTTATGAACATTATATTATCATTGATATTTTCAATTGGCAATAATAAAATATCACAATGGCAATTATTCAATCTCGGTGTTAAGATGCACATGTCGCGAAACAAAATATATTTTATTTTGGTCAGCCCCACTCAAGTAATCTGCATATATTTTTCATTTGGTGTTTACACACTGATTGTTCCCCGATTGTTCAGACTATATTCGGTATCATATTCGGGGTAAGGATTTTCCCAGGTCCTTTATCTATGCCTGGCTTAATGGCCCGTATGCATAAAAACAAGCAATTGCTCTAAGCACAAGCAAGAGCTTGTCAAGCAATTGCTTGAATTCATATGCACAAGCTTTTGCTTGTGCTGAAACCTTTTGCTTGCACTGCCTAAGCAATTGCTTACGTGTTGGACAAAGGATCGTTACGGTTGTGCGAACATCGCACTGTAGAACAACAACGCTTCGTGCCCGACCAGGCCGCAGTATTTTTGCTTCCGCAAATAGGGGGGAAACAGCACAGAGCATTAGGGGGGTTTCTGTGCAGATCGATCTGGACGAAAATTGCCGTAAAAAGTCTAAAATAACAGAAATTTGTATTAAATATGAAATCACAACATAACCTCTGGAATAAGGAGCTCGTAATCATCCTGAAACGGTATGAAAATTTGATCTTTAAACGCAAATTCCCTGAGTAAGCAAGAGCTCAAGCTGGTCTGGATGTGCTTGAAAAAACGCAAGCAATTGCTTATCAAGACAAGTAAAAGGTTCGTTTTCTGCATATGGTTTCAAGCAATTGCTTGTTTGGTAAGCAATTGCTTACGAGCAGTAAGCAATTGCTTGTGCTTGTAAGCAAATTATTTTGCTTACAAGCAATTGCTTGTTTTCATGCATACCGATTCAAGCAAAAGGCTAGAACAAGCAATTGCTTGTTTTTATGCATACGGCCCATTGTTAGGTTCATTGTTAGGTAGCAATTGCTTATAAGCAATTGCTTCAAGCACAAGCAAGAGCTTGTCAAGCAAAAGATCAAGTTCAAGCAATTGTTTAATTTCGCATGCATAAGCCTTTGCTTGTGCTGAAACCTTTTGCTTACACTGCCTAAGCAATTGCTTACGTGTTGAACAAAGCATCGTTACGGTTGTGCGAACATCGCACTGCATGACAACAAAGGGGATTCGTAGTGTATGCAAACGTCGTGTAGTCCCTTGCATAGCAGCTTTCCCTGGTCGTGCCCGACCTGGCAACAGTATTTTTCTTACGCAAATATTTTCAAATCATGAACAAAATTGCCTACATGGATATAAATGTCTAAAATAGCAGCCATTTGATTAAATATGTAATCACAACATAACCTCTGGAACCAGGAGTTCTAAATCATCCTGAAACGGTATAAAAACTAGATTCTAAAACGTCCTAAAAAGTCTAAAATAACAGGAATTTGATTAAATATGAAATCACAACATAACCTCTGGAATAGGGAGCTTGTAATCATCCCGAAACGGTATGAAAATTGTATCCTTAAACGCGAATGCCCTGAGTAAGCAAGAGCTCAAGCTGGTCTTGATGTGCTTGAAAAAACGCAAGCAATTGCTTATCAAGACAAGTAAAAGGTTCGTTTTCTGCATACGGTTTTAAGCAATTGCTTGTTTGGTAAGCAATTGCTTACGAGCAGTAAGCAATTGCTTGTGCTTGTAAGCAAATGCTTTTGCTTGCAAGCAATTGCTTGTTTTTATGCATACCGATTCAAGCAAAAGGCTAGCACAAGCAATTGCTTGTTTTTATGCATACGGCCCATTGTAGTGTAGATTGTGTTTAGGCTAATAGATAGTGACGTGCTATTACATAGCAGATTGTGTGTGGGCTAATATATGTGTATAGTGCTAAGGCATGGCAGGCAAGCTATGGATGGTGAACAGGTACACTAGTTGTTTTTGTAGCTTAGCTACCTAGGGTAGTGAGAGCCTCTACCATGCTCGAAAGGTACACAAAATTACAAACAACTAAGTACAAAGCCTGTTTTCATTCAAAAGGTGCTGTTAAAACCCAAAAAACGCGCTCTCTAAAAACTCATTGATTTCAACCATTTTTGATTTAAAAAAAGTACAAAATGTGAAGTTTTGTTAAAACAATGATTAATAGACAATGATAGAGAGATCATCAACAATTTAAAAACATCCTTTGTATATTTTTGAAAAGTGTAAGCATGGTTTTCAACGGCTGGTTCGAAATTATTGAATTATTGGTGGGCCCAACAATTATTACAAATGGTTATATTTATGGATATTTCAGCCGTCTCTGAACCAGTTTTGATCAAATAAAGTGTTCTGTCATTAAAACTGTAAGCTCTTTCAAATTTGACACTCAGTTTTTCATTACCTCCACAAATAAATTATTTCGTGCAGCGTCCTCTATAGGCCGTGGGACGAGAAGCGAAAAACGCTTTAGTTTTAATTTGTTGACAACGTGGTAAGAGGGATTACGCAATATACATAAGTATAAAAATATGCTTACTTACAATCACAAAGTTCAATTTGATCTAAAGTGCACATTAAGGAGATATCAAGGGTTCAATGTGCACCCCAAATCACACAATTTCTGTGTACAAAATGGCAACTCCACTGGCGTTATACCGTTGTATTGCGGAAAAGTTCAGTGTAATATACGCACAGGTTATGTTGCTTGTACGGGTGAATTTAGATTACTACGAAATATACGGTGCATTGCCGATTTTAGTGTCATGGTTATGGGCACAGTGATTCGAAGTACGCGCATCCAAAAACAGGACACTCCATATAAAAGGCAAAATATCTAATATATATATATTCACGATGAAAAAAAATCATGATGTACATGAAATGAAAGGGCAAATGACCCCATTTGAAATGGGTATAAAATCCAGATGAAATTATTCATGCATTGCAGTTACGGAATTTAACAACAGCAAGGTGTGTTTTCAAAAGTAGCAAGGGTGGAACATCTATTCAACTATATAAATGTTTATGAGCAATAATCTAACAGGAAATGTTCATGACATGGCATCATTTTTCATTGCAAATATTACCTCTTGTATTTTCATCTCAATATAAATGTTAAAAAGACAAATGTGAACGTTGTAGGCTTCAATTTCGCCTCAAAGTAACATGTGCACAATGCAACAAAATTAATAGACAATTATACAAATCAGATCCCTTCAAGGTTTATTGTAAATTAACGAAATGTATTGTCAATACGACTATGTGAAAACCAGTAGAGTTCTAGGTAAGTTCGTGGATCATTACTAGATCCATTTAAACTGAGGAAGGTAAACAAGAACTTTTAAATGGCAGTCAATATTGTTTCTTTAAATGCATCCCACTTTGCCTTCCTCTCATGCTACCCCCGTCCCATAACCACCGTGACAATAAATTGCCTACACCGCCACACACAATATACACACACAAACACCCCCCCCCCCCCTGTAAAAACGTAACATTATTTCACTGTTATATTGCCTATTTTACACGATATTCATGCATATTTAATATTAACCTCACACCAGACATACATCGTCTGATTCGTCGCAATTAAGAATGCATGAACAGGTAGTATAGATTAAATTACACAAAGACATAAATGAGAAAGAAAAAAAAAAGTTGTCTTGACAAGCATCACAAAAAACAAACAGAATTCTTGTAAAAGTTTATGTTGAAATATTTCATTTTATATGCAATTAAATGTACATTATCATGATTATATCATATCAAGTGAAAGGAAATTTCGTCCTCTACAAGCAGGCTTTAAATTAAAGGTGTAATCTATCATCCATGACCTAACATTAAAGGGCAATGAAACTATGACTTTCGGCTATTATAATGGTTTAGAGGGTGAACAGACATTTTATTTGAAACATAACTTGGCAATTTTGGCCTCCTGGATCCCATGAAATCCTTACGTGAACATACCCACATTTTACTAATTCTTACGGCGGCAAAATAGTCCAGTCAATATATGGTCTTGACCTCGGCAAAATTGCAACACGGGATTTTTTTTCGGAATTCTGTTCAGGAAACTCCCCTTAACAACCAAAAATAATTCCCAAGAAATCGAAGTTGCGGAAAGTGGTTTAATTTGCATAATATGCAAATTAGGTATTGTTTGAATGTAAAAATATTAAATTAATTGTTTAAAAATATTTATGTACTATATTGACGCCAGAAAAGTATGGCAACCCAATATTAGGATCATAAAGTACACGATGAACGCATACCCGTACTAGTAATTACTACATAATTTGCATAATATGCAAATTAGGTATTGTTTGAATGTAAAAATATTAAATTAATTGTTTAAAAATATTTATAACCTATATTGACGCCAGAAAAGTATGGCAACCCAATATTAGGATCATAAAGTATACGATGAACGCATACCCGTAATAGTAATTACTACATAATTTGCATAATATGCAAATTAGGTTTTCCCCCAAAATCAAATATTCCACATTGTTGAACAAATAGACTTGATCGAGTGGATGCAAATGATAAAGCCTTTATATTTTTAAGGTCAGATATGAAACAGGTTAGGGTGGCACTCGATCGAAACGTTAGCATGAAAGTACTTTGCATAATATGCAAATGAGCTATAGTTTGATGGGATCAATATGAAGTTATGTATTGCTTAAAATCTAGATGCACTATCATAGCCAGAAGAGTGTGCACATCTAGTATCAAAAGCCAATATACCATAACACACGGTGACACGTATATCAGTTCAACATAATTTGCATATAATTTGCATAATATGTAAATTAATGTCCACAAAAATAGTAAAATATTGCACATTTTTATCAAAAAACGGACTTGTTGAGTGATAAACAAACGATAAAACCTATATTTTCAGGTCAGTAGTACCAAGTATTTTTGTTAGACATCCTACCAAAACAGTAGGCCTATAATTAAAGTGCTTTGCATAATATGCAAATGAGCTATTGAAACGGTTGCTGATAATTTTAGTTTTTATGTAACTTTGCATTTACAAATGAATGAAAACTATAGGCTATAGAATGGTAATCAATTTGTACCAAGTTCAACGAACACATCTATAGTCCAGTCAATATCTATATAGGGTCTTGACCTCGGCAAAATTGCAACATGGGAATTTTCTTCGGAATTCTGTTCAGGAAACTCCCCTGAACAACATAATAAAAGTCCTAAGAAATTGAAGCTACGGAAAGTGGTTTAATTTGCATTATAAATATAAGCTAAATATAATTTGCATAATTGTTTAAAAATATTTATGTACTATATTGACGCCAGAAAAGTATGGCAACCCAATATTAGGATCATAAAGTACACGATGAACGCATACCCGTACTAGTAATTACTACATAATTTGCATAATATGCAAATTAGGTATTGTTTGAATGTAAAAATATTAAATTAATTGTTTACAAATATTTATAACCTATATTGACGCCAGAAAAGTATGGCAACCCAATATTAGGATCATAAAGTATACGATGAACGCATACCCGTAATAGTAATTACTACATAATTTGCATAATATGCAAATTAGGTTTTCCCCCAAAATCAAATATTCCACATTGTTGAACAAATAGACTTGATCGAGTGGATGCAAATGATAAAGCCTTTATATTTTTAAGGTCAGATATGAAACAGGTTAGGGTGGCACTCGATCGAAACGTTAGCATGAAAGTACTTTGCATAATATGCAAATGAGCTATAGTTTGATGGGATCAATATGAAGTTATGTATTGCTTAAAATCTAGATGCACTATCATAGCCAGAAGAGTGTGCACATCTAGTATCAAAAGCCAATATACCATAACACACGGTGACACGTATATCAGTTCAACATAATTTGCATATAATTTGCATAATATGTAAATTAATGTCCACAAAAATAGTAAAATATTGCACATTTTTATCAAAAAACGGACTTGTTGAGTGATAAACAAACGATAAAACCTATATTTTCAGGTCAGTAGTACCAAGTATTTTTGTTAGACATCCTACCAAAACAGTAGTCCTATAATTAAAGTGCTTTGCATAATATGCAAATGAGCTATTGAAACGGTTGCTGATAATTTTAGTTTTTATGTAACTTTGCATTTACAAATGAATGAAAACTATAGGCTATAGAATGGTAATCAATTTGTACCAAGTTCAACGAACACATCTATAGTCCAGTCAATATCTATATAGGGTCTTGACCTCGGCAAAATTGCAACATGGGAATTTTCTTCGGAATTCTGTTCAGGAAACTCCCCTGAACAACATAATAAAAGTCCTAAGAAATTGAAGCTACGGAAAGTGGTTTAATTTGCATTATAAATATAAGCTAAATATAATTTGCATATTTCTGAAATGCGGTGAGGGGTCATTTTCTATCTAGGAATAGCACAATATTGATAAAAACGATTATACTAGGGTAATTTAGGGCAAGGCATTCATTAACGGTGCTCATTTGCATGTGTCGTATAGGCAACGCCCTAAAAGCCAAGATGGCTGCCCCTAATTTGCATATTTATGAATATTATTGGTATTAAGTGGTTACAGCATCTAATGAGCAATCATTCCGGATTATTATTTTTCATTCATGTTCTAAATATGTAGTGAAGCTAATTCAGATTAGTTGCCACCTTGGAAACCTCTATCAATGCATATAATTTGCATAATTGGGTTATTTACCTAATTTGCATATTTCCCCAAATTGAGTATATTAGGAGCCCGGAAAGTAAAATTTACAAGTTATACCACTTTTCCAAGGTTTTGGGTGGCAACAAGTCCATTTTTTATACTTATTTTCCATCCAAGATGGCTGCTCCACACATTTTCACATGTAATGATACACAACTTCATTCTTTTGGTTATATTAGAACAATATTATAATTTTTTGGACTCAATTATTCGAATTAGCAATCGGAATACTTAAATTGCAATGTGCTAACAGTGAACAAATTATGCTAAAAAAATGCCGTTAAAGTGGCAAATAGCATTATCTCCTTTAAAATGCCAAAGACGGCCATCTTGGATTTATGTGGGTTGCCAAGGTGATACGTTGAATCAAGTATCATAAATGGATTTCCTGTCCCCAAAAACCCTGGAAAAGTGGTATTGCACGTCATTTTTACTTTCCGGGTTCCCAATATACTCAATTTGGGGGAATATGCAAATTAGGTAAATAATAAAATTATGCTAATTATATGCATTGCAATAGGTTGCCAAGGCGGCAACCAAGCTGAAGTATCTTTGATATACATTTAGAACATGATTAAAGAAAAAATTACTATAATTATTGCTTATTAGAGGCTGTAGCCAATGAAAACCAATAATATTCATAAATATGCAAATTAGGAAGCAGCCATCTTGGATTTCAGGGTTTTCTCCATATGGCACTCGCAAACGAGCACCGGAAATGGATTCCTTGCCCCAAAATACCTTAGAATATTTATTTTAATTACTAGCGTACTATTCCTAGATAGAAAATGACCCCTGACCTTATTTCATAATTATGCAAATTTGCTAATTATCTTTATAATGCAAATTAAACCACTTTCCGCAACTCCGATTTCTTGGGACTTTTTTTTGGTTGTTAAAGGGGAATTCCACCCCAGAAATGTGATGTTTGCTATCAAATGAAGTGAATATGAAGAATCATGATCGAAAATCTGAGTCAAAACGGTGGAGCAATAAAAAAGTTATGACAGGATGAACTTTGCTCCGATTTTTAGTATCGTTCGCAATTGCTATCGATCGTGACGTCACTTGCGAGCTGCAGCCATTTTGACTTCTACATGGAAATTTTAAAAAAAATAAATTTTCTTAATAACAAAGCAAATTTATGAGCTTACAAATTCCAAAGAGGTTGGCCCATCGATATTATTCGATGAATTCGTGAAAACAAGCAGAGAAAAATTAATTTTTAGCAAAGAAAATGAGAAATAAGTGTATTTTCATGTACTAAAGGCATGGCGAGTTGCTCGTCAATGATGTTGCATATGGCGGCAATTTTGAAACGATCGCTCATTACTACATGATGTTCAAATCGGTATAACTCCCATGTTTCTTGTCAGATTTTGATCAAATTTTCACCAATTATGCCTCTTATTCTGCTTATTCAAATAACGAATGGTTTTATCAGGCCCGGACTGGAGTTTCCTGAACAGAATTCCGAAAAAAAAATCCCGTGTTGCAATTTTGCCGAGGTTACCCCCTTATATATGCTAGATTGACTGGACTAAAAGTTGATGGGAGCGGCCATGTTCTTGTAATTGCCCGACATGCTTTGCAAACTATGACGTGTGTGCTACGGGCCGAACAAAAAGCTTTTCACTGATTTACAGACTCGTCAAAGCATCTACAAGTATTCAGACAATGGTTTGAATAGGCCTTTGAAATGCATTAGTGCATATCACTGACCGTAAGTCCGCACAAACCTAATAATGGCGGCCTCCATTGTTCGTATATATGAATAGTAGTAAACCCGATAGAGTTTTCACATATTTCTCCCAAAGCAGAAATCTGAGTCGGAGTTATGTTATATATAATAAAAAGGCATATTACGATGTATCAAGTAGGATAAACTCTATTCTTGAGTTGCATTGCCCTTTAACAATAGCAAGGTCTTTTTTTAAATAGCAAAATCAATTGAGGGTCGCACGATTCAAATTAACAACATAATAAGCATGTCACTTGAAAAAAAAAGAGGCATGGATCTAGTAAATAATAACATAAGTTATACATTTTGTTGCGAACAAATTGTGAAAAGACATATTTCCCCAAAAAATTGTTCCTGGGTATGGGAACTAAGACATAATGGTCTGCCGTTGAAACATGAAGCTTATCTGTATTGTGTGTCCCAGGCAAGTTTTAAAGGACCTACAGAATACAACGTACTTTGACACTTATTCCATAGTTGATGACTTGAAACATAGGTCTGCCGAAAAAAATCCATGAAAATAAACACAGTAGTCATTTAAGACTAGTTTTCTGATGCCAACTCTCACTTGGCAGCCAGTTTACGCCCCACCCACATTTAGGGTCCGGAATCGGCAGCGTGATCGACATGTGATTGACAATTCATTGGCTTACGTCATGACGCGTCATCTACAGAATTTAGTTCATTAGTCCGTTCTTTAGATGACGTCACACTTTGGCGATTTAAAAGGGGCGTTCCCAGGACAATTAGATATTTACTAATTACCCCAAAGTTGATTAATTTCATGAGAAATGACTGCCAAATTCTTTTTCTTCGAGAAAAATTACATATAGAGAACCGAATTGTGAAAATTAGGCCATTTAGACGCTGTAGTTCATTTAAGCCAGAGTTACCAGGATATATAAAATGTTAGAGCCCATCCGACTGGTTGATTTTGGTGACATCGGTTTTGTTTAATGATCCCTGGATTACAGTTGAGTTTTGGAGAAGGATTCATATTAACTTTCATGCTGAAAAGGGCGCTCAGACTGTGGTTCCGACAAATAACCATGTTTGTCATTAAGTTTCCCCTGTTCTTTAATTTGGGTGAAATTAAAACCTAAAGCATTCACTTTTGTCTTTATATAAGCTTCTATTGAGATGCAAATAAAAAAAGGTCACATTTGGAATGAAAAATGATGCCATGCCATGAACATTTCATGTTAGATTATGCGTCTTATATAGTTGAATAGATGTTCCACCTTTGCTACATTTGAAAATAAACCTCGCTGTGGTTAAATTCTGTAACTGTAATGCATAGATGATTTCATCTGGATTTTATACCCATTTCAAAGGGGGTCATTTAATTGCCCTTTCATTTCATGTACATCATGATTATTTTGTATCGTGAATAAACATTAGATGTTTTGCCTTTTATATGGAGTGTCCTGTTTTTTTTTATGCGCATACTTCGAATCACTGTGCCCATAACCATGACACTCAAATCGGCAATGCATCGTATATTTCGTAGTAATCTAAATTCACCCGTACAAGCAACATAACCTGTGCGTATATTACACTGAACTTTTCCGCAATACAACGGTATAACGCCTGTGGATCTACCATTTTGTACACATAAATTGTGTGATTAATTGGGGTGCACATTTAACCCTTGATATCTCCTTAATGTGCACTTTAGATCAAATTGAATTTCGTGATTGTAAGTAAGCATATATACTTATGTTGAGATGTATATTGCGTAATCCCTCTTACCACGTCATCAAACCTGAAAGAAAAACGAGTCCGTCCCACGTCCTACGTACTACACTAAAACTCAACTATCCCTCTAACTCATATAGTTGTTATATGCAATATGACACCGTTATCTTTTCATTATGTAATGCAAACCAATGCAAAAATAGATTTATCTCTAAGATTCACACTAACTCTATGATTAACCTATACATGATGGCCCCCAAAACAGAACTACTTGCCATTATAAAGAAACGTGCTGACTAGGTTTATGGAATAGGGTATCTTTTACGAAGAATTGTTTTAACCAATAACAGTAATTTGGGTCAAGTAGTTTTTGTTATACAGACTGTCCCAGAAAAAACGAAACCGGGTTTCATGGCAGAAATTTTATGTTATAATGAATAATTTCCTTGGTGATATATATATATGTCTGAAAAGCTCTGTGTCTCTTCTTTCATTTGATATATAACTTATGGCACATAGTTCACACATGACTGAATTAGAACGATGGAAAGTGGTGTTACCAAGATTCTATTTGCACGCAGAAAATGCAAGTTTGGGTGAGGTTTTGGGGTGAGTTTTAAGGGTAGTAAACGTACTTATTTTGAAAAAGGACAAATACCGCATACAAATTCATAATTTTATCTTTTATATGACACCTCATGATTAAAAAATAAATGATTTATGCCAGAGAACAAGTACAATGAAAACATGCTTGATTCCAGCCCAAATTAGTAACTTTCCTGATCTAGCCTGTTTCCCATGTTTTCCCTGATTCCCATGTTTGTGTAAATTCACTCATGCATCAAAGTCCATTGTCAGCTGCTAATTCAGGAAAGCTGAGCGACTTCTTACTCAACTTTCACTCATTTGGGCAGAAATCAGTCATGTTTTCATTGTACTCGTTCTCTGGCATAAATCATTTATTTGTTTAGCATGAGGTGTCATGTAAAAGATAAAAAATATGAACTTTTATGTTGAGTTTGTCCTTTTTAAAAATAAGTACGTTTACAACCCTTGAAACTCACCCAAACTTAAAATGTATGCGTGCAAATGGAATATTGGTAACACCCCTTTCCATTGTTCTAATTCAGTCATGCTTGAATTATGTTCCATAAGTTGTACATCAAATGAAAGAAGAGACAGAGCTTTCCAGACATATATATATAATTTTATCGTCAAGGAAATTATTCATTATGACAGAAAATTTCTGCCATGAAACCCGGTTTCGTTTGATCTGGGACAGTCTGTATATAGGATGTTTTAAAGGAATATTTAGTTTTGGTAAGACTGTAATTATGCAACCACAGCCTGCACAATAACATTACAAACTAATAATTATGACTCCAGCATGCTAGGAATGTATAGTACGACTAAGAAAAGAACCCGTTATCATTTATAAAGAGCCTTTAAAACACAAGCAGGCGGTCTCTAAAAACGCGTTGGTTACAACCATTTTGTATTGTTAAAATATGCAGCGTAATTCTTTATTATGGCAAGTATCCTGTTCCGTTTTTTCCCTAAGCTTGTTAAGTATTTACGGTACTAACGGCTTATTACAGACGCTCATTTATGTGCGTAAAGAACTCAGATTTTCAGTTAAAACTCGTGAACACTACTTCTTATGTGATACAGTAAAAATAGATAAAGCGATACCTCTGACAATGAGTCTGTAGAAGCTACCGCGACTATAAGTCCTCTCGCGTGAATAGTAGATCTCGTAGATTCCTCCATCAACGATTCGGATTGGGTTTGGAAAAATGACTCGTGGATATGTTGGATTTCCTGTAACGCCATATACTCCATTTTTCCTCCATGTGATGGGATCTGAGGTCCGAGCTGGTGAAGCTCGTACGTCCATGTTAATCACCACTTCCGTGTCACCTACACTGACTGTCCTGGTGAATACGTTGTCACTTGGAGCAAACTTAGCTGTGAAAGTTGAAATATTTGTAATAAGTAAATTGAATCAAACGCGGCTATCAATGACTGTAAGACAAGATACTCCTAATATTGAAACTTTTACAAATTAAAACCCGCAAATTGACACCAACTTTTTTATCACAAAATAAAAAAAAGTTTGATCTGATGCGAATCAAATTAGAACATCAAATTTAAGGGATTTAAAATATAATTTATGTTTATGACGGTACTAATGACAGGCCCGTAGCCAAGATTTTGTATGGGGAGGTGCGTAATTTACAAAAAATGGGACCGAGACCAGTAGCCAGACATTTTCGAGGCCGAGACCACATGCTGAGAGTCGTGTAAGCCGGTTAAGATGGTCGACACCAATACAAAAAGTGGACTCGAGAATGGTAAAAGAGGAACGGACACCGGCAAAAAGTGGACTTTTTCTGAATTTGGGGGCGGGGTGCGTACGCACCCAACGCACCTCCCGTGCTACGGGCCTGAATAAAGAGAAACAATTGACTATTTATTCGAACAAGGAAAATAAATTTGAATAACAATATGCAAAATATTGTAGAGGAGCATAATATATCAAAGCTCGAGTTAAGTCGATTGAAGCGGATTATTGAAAAACAAGATAAGATAAAAATTGAGGTATTATCATTTTATGAAAACTTGTACACTAGTAAATAAATAGAACAAATTTAGATTATGAAATATTTTGAACATTGTAGAGTTAATAGATTATCTGACGCATGTCGTAAAGTAATATTTCATATAAAAATCATAAAGCGCCAGCCGGAGATAGTGGTTTAACAATATAATTTGATTAAGCCTTTTAGAATGATATTACAAATATTTTTGTGAATGCCTTGAATATATTTGTTTATATTAATGTAATGTCAGCTACACAAAAACATGGAACAATAACATTGATTGATAAGAAAAGGGAAAATAGAAAATTTGAATAACTGGAGACCAATTACACTGTTGAATTATAATTATAGAATAATGGCTGCTGTTATGGTAAAGAGACTCCAAAAAGTTATACCTAGTACTGTTTTTGAAAACCTGCAGGTTTGTTTTATTATTTTTATTAAAAGCAGATGAAGTGGTTTTAATGTAAGATTACCGCAAGATACTTTTGAATTGATGTATGCCCATGGTTTCGAAGGTGCATTTATGATGCTAGATTTAAAAAAGGCCTTTTAGTTTGATATTATTTAATTTCAGTTTGTTGAAGAATGCCTGATTTACGATTAACTTATTGTGATTGGGAAGAAATTGATGTATAAAGGTGAATAAAGTTTAGTTTTTGGTCAATGGATGGAAAACAAGGAGTTTTTAAATAAGTAGAGGAATAATGTAAGCCCTCTATCCGCACTATTGTTTATATCAGCAGCTGAAATAATGGCATGAAGAAACTGAGCAAACTGAGCAAATAAAAGGTGTTGTGTACAGACTGTCCCAGATAAAACGAAACCGGGTTTCATGGCAGAAATTTTCTGTCATAATGAATAATTTCATGACTGAATTAGAACAATGGAAAGGGGTGTTACCAATATTCCATTTGCACGCATAAATTTTAAGTTTGGGTGAGTTATAAGGGTTGTAAACGTACTTATTTTTAAAAAGGACAAACTCCACATAAAAGTTCATGTTTTTATCTTTTACATGACACCTCATGCTAAACAAATAAATGATTTATGCCAGAGAACGAGTACAATGAAAACATGACTGATTTCTGCCCAAATGAGTGAAAGTTGAGTAAGAAGTCGCTCAGCTTTCCTGAATTAGCAGCTGACAATGGACTTTCATGCATGAGTGAATTTACACAAACATGGGGATCAGGGAAAACATGGGAAACAGGCTAGATCAGGAAAGTTACTAATTTGGGCTGGAATCAAGCATGTTTTCATTGTACTCGTTCTCTGGCATAAATAATTAATTTTTTAATCATGAGGTGTCATATAAAAGATAAAATTATGAATTTGTATGCGGTATTTGTCCTTTTTCAAAATAAGTACGTTTACTATCCTTAAAACTCACCCCAAAACCTCACCCAAACTTGCAATTTCTGCGTGCAAATAGAATCTTGGTAACACCACTTTCCATCGTTCTAATTCAGTCATGCGTGAACTATGTGCCATAAGTTATATATCAAATGAAAGAAGAGACACAGAGCTGTATATATATATCATCAAGGAAATTATTCATTATAACATAAAATTCCTGCCATGAAACCCGGTTTCGTTTTTTCTGGGACAGTCTGTATAGTGAAAATAATCATCATTGTACTTTCGAGATCAATTGTCTTTCAAATAAACCGAACACAAAAAGGAGAGGAGTTGAGCCCTCAGCGCAAGAGCTTGCCGTATAATGTAAGATGGAGAATGTTGTGGATAGAGTATAGATGCGGATCCAGAGGAATCTTGCCTGACCAATACTTAAGGGACGACTTGGCGCTTGGAGAGTACAACAACAACAGTATTGCATGTACTAATCAACCGCTTCCATTTGAGATATGAAAATGGATTAGACATCAAACTCTCAAGATCAGGTAGATCATATCTCTGTATTATACATCGGAGTGCTTGGATGGAAGGAACATTCACCGCGATAGCTGCCAGAAAAGTCCGCAATTCAAACTTTTCACTGTCAAGATTGAGGACCTGACCAAGAAGGAGGAGCTTATCAAAGTCAATTTGATGATAAGGGTACACCCAGAATCTTTTTAAAAAGATGCGATTGTGCTCGGTCCAGTTTAGTTAACATAGACTTGGTAAAGTTAAAGATTGATGAGCCATACAGCATTCTGGGGATGCAAATGGTCTTCCACAAATGAGCTGACAGAATGGGAATGAGATCACCGGAGTAAGCACCAGCTCCTGATAGGGCATGGAAAGTATGAAGACCCTTCCCAATGATCTCATCAGTTTGATCCCCGTGAACACTCGACTACTGGACTCCAAGGTGCAGATGACAAACTTTCCCCTCAATAGTGGCATCACCAACAGTCCATGAAGTTTGGAATGTACCATAAACACACAAAATGGAATGTTGCTCTTGTGTGATAGGGATGCACACGATAGCTGTGCTTTAAAGTTTATCTCGCTGTTATAGGGGAAAATTAGTTGTGTTTCCTTTATAATAATCCTTTTTGCTGAGAAAATGTCTAGTGTGTTTTTCACTTTTCTTGACTTGCAAATGAGTTTTCAAGGAGAGATTATTTTAGCATTTTTGATAAATAAATGTGTTCTGGACTTTGAAGAGATACAAAATAACCATGAATGATAAATTCCTTATTATTCCTTTAGTCAATTCCATAATATGTCATGAATAGCATTTTTTATGTGAATGAGTTTATAGCCAAGAGGCCACGGGCTATGTAATAATTATATTATTGTGTGTCATACATTTTTTAGGAATTAAGGTTAGGTGTTTTGACACAGTTCGAAGTTGATGATACACAGGTAGACAAAACATATATTTCTTTGGTTGGACAGTTAACAGATTTGCCAACAAAATGGTTGTTTAACTTGTTGAGTTAATGATCTAGTTATACATTGTAAACAGACTTGTTTATTTAATTTGAAAAGCTGATGTACATGTGTTCGTATATGGGATTAGCGATAAGACATTCAAGTTTATAGTTATAATAATTGGTGATTGTTAAAATGACATTTGATCTGCATCATTAAATGATGTACCTATATTGCGGGAGTATTTTTTTAGTAATTATACTTCACACCTGAATGTTACAGCAGTTACCTGTTTATCTGTTGTAAGAGAAAGGGGATGTCATGATATTTGATGTGACCATGTGAGAAGACTATTCACTATGCGTGAGGGCGGGGATTGATGGTTGATTGCGTGGCAACACGGCGCTTTCTGGTTGTTAGTCATGGAGCACAGTAATAAACTGATCTAAACTGTTACTATAAACTCTGTGTGCTGCATAATTATGTAATGTTCGGATCCATTACTTCACAATAAGAAAACAATATTAATGTAAAATCTGTAACGGAGACACATGTGATGCGTGTAATTGTAAAGAAGACATTCGTCACGCCAATATTTGTGTGTGTGTTCCGGTGCATATTTATTAGTGTGTCAATTATTTGTTTTCTTTGTGAAAAATATATTACAAATTTCTGGTCGATCAAATCATAACACGCTTTCCCAGATACAGTTAATCTTAAGCCCGAATTTTCTATCTAGATATGCACCAGATTGCACAATTTCAAACCCCAAAATTCAAAAGCTCTCTACCGTGGGAGGGGGACACCCCCCTCCCACACCCTCTCCCCACTCAGTCACTTCGCTCCCTCGCAATGTCTCACTCTCTCCTCTGGTTCAAAGTTGGCAACCCTGAGAGTATGGTTGGGCATAAGCCCCTACACAACAAAAATAGTCAGCCCCCTTAGGTCTTTGCACCCCATGAGTGTTTAATTTACTTGAAATATTGTTGAAATCAATACATGCCGAGAAGGTGATAGAAAATCAAAATTTCTATTAAAGATCGCATCCGTTTACAGTGAAACACAAATTTATTTGAAACAACAATTTAGGCATAACTACAAAATCTTTGGCTTAGTTCCGACCATTTCAAGTATATATTTCAAATTATTTTCCATTTCTCATTATTTTGCTTGAAAACCATTCAAAAGAAATACTTTACCATTGTTTCTTACAAAGAATGTTACAATCTTTGTGCTCTCTGATCCAGTGGCACCAGTGCAGTAGAAAGCTCCGAACCCGGTGGTTTGCCAAGATTGAACATTGAAGGGTACGACCATCGGGTTCCCATTGTTGTTTGAGTACCGTAAAGCAGTAGGGGGAGTTATCGCTGTTGTAATCCCGCGGGGAGCCGAACGTCCAAAGCTAAATGAAGTCTCATAACCAGAACCAGTGGTGTAACAATGAAATTGTGCCGCCACCGCATTTATGTTGGCTTGGTTTTTTGTCAAGATCGTCATATGAAGGTATTCGTCTAGAACAGAGATAAACCATCATCGTTAGGCAAATCATTTACTTAATTTGTTATAGCATAATACACATGTTATTCAATACCAAGTCTTTTGTTGTTACAAGGTACGTTTATTACTTGTTTTGTGTAGGCCTACATACTTTCAAAGCAAGGTAAACTCGCTCCAAAGTCTGATGTCTGATGTATACATATTGGTATAGAGATCAGCAGTGGCGTAGCTACGTGAGGAGGGGGGGGGGGGGGGCACGTGCCCCCCAAAAATAATAATTTGGAAAAAACAATAGAAAACATAAGGGTAATTTTTAGGAAAAACAAAGAAATACATAAGGTACATTTATACGGTTCAGAGACGGCTAAAATATCAATAAATATATCCAATCGGAATAAATCTGGGGCCCAGTTTTATTCGATGATTTTTTTGTTATTTATTTAAAAATGCTTAAACTTTTTCAAAAATGTTCAAAAAAAGTTGTTAAATAAACCCCTCAAAAAAGTTCGGAAACTCAACTTTGATCGATTACATCACTTTTATTGTAAAATTGTATTTTTTTTTCTTTTAGTGTCATTGCATTGCATGATCATTTCCCTTTAAAGGGATAGTTGAATATTGGTCAAATTTAACTTTAGTAACCAAAACCTGCACCATTACGGTACAAAATAATAGTTATAACTTCACCATGCTCGAAAAGTATACCCAATTACAAACGATTAAGTAAAACCCCTGTTATCATTCAAAAAGAGCCGTTACAACTCAAGAGGGCGCTCTCTAAAAAAATAATTGGTTTTAGCCATTTTTCATGCAAAATTGTGCATTTAATGTTTTGTTAAAATAATGATTCAATAGAGAGATCACCAACTTTTTAAAAACCTCTTCAGATTTTTTTCAAAGTAGTCTTTAAGCATTTTTTTTTTTAAATCGAAAAAGTCAAAATATCCCCTGGTGAAGAATTTTTGAATAAAAATATGAAGTTTACGGATATTTCAGCCGTTTCTGAACCGATTTTGTTCAAATAAAGTTGATTATGTCATTAAAATTGTATGTTCTTTCAAATTTGACAGTCAGTTTTTCATCATCTCACAAAAAAATATTTTATTCAGATTTTTTTCAAAGTAGTCTTTAAGCATTTTTTTTTTAATCCAAAAAGTCAAAATATCCCCTGGTGAAGAATTTTTTAATAAAAATATGAAGTTTACGGATATTTCAGCCGTTTCTGAACCGATTTTGTTCAAATAAAGTTGATTCTGTCATTAAAATTGTATGTTCTTTCAAATTTGACAGTCAGTTTTTCATCATCTCACAAAAAAATATTATGTGAAGTGCCCCCCTATACCAACACTCAACTATCCCTTTAAAATGGTACATTATTTGTCCTCAAATCGGGGAATACATAGTGCGTTTCAGAATGGAAGACGGTCAGAAGTCAAATGTCGCAAAATGGGCCGAGAGTATTCAGTTGGGAAATTTGACTCTTGTGTCGTGTTTTTTATTGTTCAAGTTGTACTGAAGATTTAAACCTATCAAATTTGGTATCATTTTAAAGCTCACTTGCCTATCTTTTCAATACGATTATGTCCGTAACAATGTTATTATACCAGGTTAAGTATGGTACAGCTGAATATGGAGGAGGGTCAAAAGTGAAATGTTGCAAAATGCATTTCATTTTGTGAAATTGAAGGCGTTAAATGCATCAAAAATCGACTTTTGGATGAGTTTTTTTGGGGTTTTACATTGCATAACATCAGTAAATTTAGCATCATGTGAAAGCATGTTTATTTTCCCTTAAAATTATGTCTCACCTGTAATAATTATGCTATCGGGGTGTGTGCAGTAAAGCCGAATATGGGGGCGTATTAATGCTATGCATTTAAGACCGTGGCTTCTTGTTTTAAGATTCCGGATTCTGGTAAGATATTGTTTTATTAATCATAACTCTATCATCATTACGTTATCAGAACGTTACCATAGGCGCCGGAAGTGGGGGGGCAGGGGGGGCGGCCGCCCCCCCAATCCAAAAAGTGGGGGGGCAAAACGCGTTTTTGCCCCCCCAAAAAGCCCCCCCCCCCTCAAAAAAAAAAGAAAAAAAAAAGAAAAGAAAGAAAGAAAGAAAGAAAGAAAAGGGAAAGAAATAAAGAAAAAGGAAAAGAAACAATTAAATGTATCAGCAAGGAGGTTTAAGCCTCCTTGGTTATACATCCATTTAACGTTTTCGCTGCGCGCTTCGCGCGCAAACAAATTATCTCAGTTTGTTGTGTAACTTGATTTTTCTGTACCGGTCCACGTAGTTCCTGTGTAGGCTGTTATTGCTCTGGCTGTTTGTGTGACGTGCACCAAATTGCACCATTTCAAGTATATGAATGCAAAATCTTCCCCGTGGGAGGGGGATACCACCTCCCAAACCATCCCCCTATGGCTCTGCCCCAGCCCTCGGTCGCTTCGCTCCCTCGGGACTCATTTTTGACTGTAAGCTATGTTGTTGGATCATACATAATGTGGCATATGGTTTATGTTTTTATGCACCAAAACCGCACCATTTCAAGTATATAAATGCAAAATTTTCCCCGTGGGAGGGGGAAACCCCCTCCCAAACCCTCCCCCTCTATCTCTGACCCAGCCCTCGCCGTTGCTTCGCTCCCTCGGGACTCATTTTTGGCTGTAAGCTATGTTGTTGGATCATACATAATGTGGCATATGGTTTATGTTTTTATGCACCAAAACCGCACCATTTCAAGTATATAAATGCAAAATTTTCCCCGTGGGAGGGGGAAACCCCCTCCCAAACCCTCCCCCTCTATCTCTGACCCAGCCCTCGCCGTTGCTTCGCTCCCTCGGGACTCATTTTTGGCTGTAAGCTATGTTGTTGGATCATACATAATGTGGCATATGGTTTATGTTTTTATGCACCAAATTACACCATTTCAAGTATATAAATGCAAAATGTTCCCCGTGGGAGGGGGATACCCCCTCCCAAACCCTCCCCCTCTGGCTCTGACCCAGCCCTCGCCGTCGCTTCGCTCCCTCGGGACTCATTTTTGGCTCTAAGCTATGTTGTTGGATCATACATAATGTGGCATATGGTTTATGTTTTTATGCACCAAAACTGCACCATTTCAAGTATATAAATGCAAAATTTTCCCCGTGGGAGGGGGAAACCCCCTCCCAAACCCTCCCCCTCTGGCTCTGACCCAGCCCTCGGTCGCTTCGCTCCCTTGGGACTCATTTTTGGCTGTAAGCTATGTTGTTGGATCATACATAATGTGGCATATGGTTTATGTTTTTATGCACCAAATTGAACCATTTCAAGTATATAAATGCAAAATTTTCCCTGTGGGAGGGGGATACCCCCTCCCCCTCTGGCTCTGACCCAGCCCTCGGTCGCTTCGCTCCCTCGGGACTCATTTTTGGCTGTAAGCTATGATGTTGGATCATACATAATGTGGCATATGGTTTATGTTTTTATGCACCAGAATGCACCATTTCAAGTATATAAATGCAAAATCTTCCCCGTGGGAGGGGGATACCCCCTCCCAAACCCTCCCCCTCTGGCTCTGCCCCAGCCCTCGGTCGCTTCGCTCCCTCGGGACTCATTTTTGGTTGTAAGCTATGTTGTTGGATCATGTTTTTATGCACCAGATTGCACAATTTCAAGTCAAAAAATGCAAAAGCTCCCTACCGTGGGAGGGGGGACTCCGCTCAGTCACTTCGCTCCCTCGGGCTTGGTCGCTTTATCCTCGCAATGTCTCGCTCTCACCTCTGGCTCAAAGTTGGCAACTCTGTGAGTGTGGTTGGGCATGAGCCCCTAAACACATAAATCGTGAGCCCCCTTAGGGTTTTGCCCCCCCAATCCAAAACTGCTTCCGGCGCGCCTGAACGTTACATCATCAGAAAGCTCGTTAATTTACCTTTAATCAGTTAGTATGATATCTCATTTTATTTGCAATGATTATGCTGCATGTGTGTGTGCAGTTCATGAAAACTCTCAAACTTGATATATTGCAAATGCATCAAATTTCCCTAAAACTACGCAAACTGGCCAGAACTGGCATAATAAGCCAGTTCGTAATTAGACCATGCGCCAGTGTTATGGTTAATGTTAATTACCCAGTGCTGTTAGTGTTTATATATGCATAGCGCCATCTGTGGCGAGTGTACGCCTGGTTACGGTGTTCATTGACTTCGGTTGGATTGCCTCATCTTGGTCGGCTGGATTCGCCGTTAATAAATGGTTGTGCTGCCCAAATGAACCTCAACTAGTGTCTCTTTTATTGCGTGGTGGCAGCGTCGGAAACGGCCCTACCCATTGGACTTTTGGATGAGATGTTTTGGGGTTTTACATTGCATAACATCAGTAAATTTAGCATCATGTGAAAGCATGTTTATTTTCCCTTAAAATTATGTCTCACCTGTAATAATTATGCTATCGGGGTGTGTGCAGTAAAGCCGAATATGGGGGCGTATTAATGCTATGCATTTAAGACCGTGGCTTCTTGTTTTAAGATTCCGGATTCTGGTAAGATATTGTTTTATTAATCATAACTCTATCATCATTACGTTATCAGAACGTTACATCATCAGAAAGCTCGTTAATTTACCTTTAATCAGTTAGTATGATATCTCATTTTATTTGCAATGATTATGCTGCATGTGTGTGTGTGCAGTTCATGAAAACTCTCAAACTTGATATATTGCAAATGCATCAAATTTCCCTAAAACTACGCAAACTGGCCAGAACTGGCATAATAAGCCAGTTCGTAATTAGACCATGCGCCAGTGTTATGGTTAATGTTAATTACCCAGTGCTGTTAGTGTTTATATATGCATAGCGCCATCTGTGGCGAGTGTACGCCTGGTTACGGTGTTCATTGACTTCGGTTGGATTGCCTCATCTTGGTCGGCTGGATTCGCCGTTAATAAATGGTTGTGCTGCCCAAATGAACCTCAACTAGTGTCTCTTTTATTGCGTGGTGGCAGCGTCGGAAACGGCCCTACCCATTGGATGTAGTTTTACCTGCCCAGAGAGACGATTGAGCTAAGTATCTCTAGTTGACCAACTACATTTTGTTGGTATAAGTTCATTTCATTTTCTATTGTAGTCCCACCCATTCATTTTCGCGATGGCGTCAGCCCCAAGAGCACCAAAGCAATGGGGCCTAACCAAACATGAAACGGTGAATTCTTTCGAGAATTGGAGACAGAACCTAGTCTATACACTTACTCTTGACTCTAATTTTGCCCCTTTTCTGGGCGATGATTGCTTATGGGCAAAGAAAACCAAGTCTGAACCCCTTCGGGGCTTCACCGATGACCCACTTTCTGTCCCCCCCCCCCCCCCCCCCCCCCCAGAATCTCGGAAATCAGCCCACCAGAAGGCTAGCATGCTAGATCTCATGTTAGGACAAATTGCCAATTTTCGTCCTGTCATTTCTCGGAATTCTATCGTGAAGAATGCCACCTCTCTCAATGACATTTGGGGCAAAATACGGCTACACTATGGCTTCCAAAGCACAGGTGCCCACTTTCTAGACTTTACCGACATAAAGCTTGAGCCCGACGAGCGACCTGAAGACCTCTTCCAGAGGCTCGTAGCCTTTGTCGAAGACAACCTGCTTACTGTCACTGGCGGTATCTCACACACTGGTGACCGCGTGAAAGAAGACGAGGATTTTACCCCCACAATAGAGAATTTCATTGTCCTTCACTGGCTCCAGCTGATTAACTCAGAACTCCCCCGCCTTGTGAAGCACCGATATGGGACAGAGCTACGCTCTAGGACTTTAGCCTCATTAAAGCCCGAAATTTCCCAGGCCCTAGACAGCCTATTGGACGAAATTCACACCTCGGAGAGCTCTCGCGCAATGCGCACCCTGACATCTCCTCCCCTGCGTTCTCAGCGCCCTGCCATGCCGCGTGGTCGCCGTAACCCACAGCCCCGCACCCGCATCCCCCAGCGCACCAGTAGATATTGTCCACTTTGTCGTGAAGCGCACCGCCCAGACAATCACTATATAAGCGCGTGCACATACCTCCCTGAGCAGGATAGGCGTTTTATTGCTAAGGCACGTCAAGTTGCGAACATTTTTGGATCTGATGAGGAGATCGATGATTTGTGCCAGGTAGAACAAGTTCACTTGTCAGAGGCTGATCCGGTCCAGGCTGATAGTGATAGCACATCCCTGGCTCTGCGTGTCCAGGTTCGCCAGTCTCCTTATTTTGACGTGTTTTGTGGCCATCAGGTTGTGCGTGTCACTGTTGACAGTGGGGCTGCAGGCACCATGATTAAGACCTCCACGGTGCAGTCAATCCATGGTGTCATCAATCCTAGTTCACAGTCTGCCCACCAGGCTTATGGGTCTTCCCCTCTTGATGTTGTCGGTGAGACAAAGCTTACGCTCACCCGTGATGGTAAAGAGTCCGTTTTTCGAGGGCCTTGTCATCGACAATCTCGATGTAGATGTCCTCGCCGGCACGCCATTTATGGAACACAATGACATCTCAGTTCGCCCAGCTAAGCGTCAGGTTTGCATTGGTGATGACATAGTTATTCCATATGGGTCCCGTAAGCCTCTTGAAAGTTCGTCACATGCTATCCGCCGCGCACATGTCTTACGTGCTCCCCCTCAATCCACGGTGTTGTGGCCTGGTGATTTTCTTGAGGTCTCCCTGCCCAGCGAACTCTCGCCATATGAGACACTTGCCCTTGAGCCCCGAGTTATAGATCAAAAGTCTATGAACTCCCCTGACCCATTATGGCCCGACCCCTGTGTGGTCTCAAGCGTAGCAGGCAAGGTGCGCATCCCTAATCTCACCCAAGAGCCGAAGGTTATTCGTCGGAATGAACACTTCTGCCAGGTACGCCCTGTGTATGTGCCGCCTGAACCTCTGTCTGACACCACACCAAACACCATCAAGGATGCTTCTCCACAGCGTAGCACTCACGGTCGTTTTTTCTGATGCAGTGTCTCTCGATCCTAGCAGTGTCTTCCCTGAACACACTCGCCATGAGTTCCAGTCCCTTCATGCTGAATTTGATGATGTTTTTGACCCTGCCTTCAAGGGGTATAACGGTGCAGTTGGCCCATTTGAAGCTGTTGTCAACATGGGGCCTGTTCAGCCCCCTCAGCGCAAAGGTCGGCTCCCCCTCTACTCACGTAGCTCCTTGGTTGATCTTCAGGAGAGATTTGATGCACTTGAGAAACAAGGTGTGTTTGCCCGCCCTGAGGATGTAGGAATATCCGTGGAATACCTGAATCCATCCTTTCTGGTGAAGAAAACCAATGGAGGCTTTCGCCTTGTTACCGCCTTCGCTGACGTTGGGCGATATGCTAAGCCACAGCCCTCCCTCATGCCCGATGTCGATTCCACACTTCGAAAAATTGGCCAGTGGAAAAACATCATTGCCACGGACCTCACCAATGCCTTTTACCAGATTCCCCTGTCAAAGGCATCAATGAAGTACTGTGATGTTGCAACACCCTACCGTAGAGTACGCGTGTACACTCGTTGTGCTATGGGTATGCCAGGTTCTGAATCTGCACTTGAATAGCTCATGTGCCGTGTTCTCGGAGATTTACTCCTTGAGGGTATCGTCGTGAAACTTGCCGATGATCTGTTCTGTGGTGGTGAGACCCCCGAAGAGTTCCTGAAGAATTGGGCCCGTGTCCTACATGCCCTCCGCCAGTCTGGGTTGCACCTCTCAGCATCCAAGACAGTCGTTTGCCCAGAATCCACGACAATCCTGGGTAGGATCTGGTCACGAGGAACATTGCACGCTAGTCCTCACCGCGTTGCCGCCCTCGCCTTATGCTCCCCTCCGACATCAGTCAAAGGCATGCGTTCCTTCATTGGGGCATACAAAATGCTTGCACGCGTCCTCCCACACTGGGCGTCGTTCCTCACTCCACTCGACACTGTAGTTGCAGGCCGCCAGTCAAGCGATCGTATCTCCTGGACAGATGACCTTCGTACAGCCTTCAAGACAGCGCAGGATGCATTGGCGGCACCCCGCACCATCACCCTCCCCCGCCCCTCTGACCAGCTCTGGATCGTCACAGATGGGTGCTGTCAAGAAGCAGGGTATTGGCGCTACTTTGTACGTCACCAGACAGGGCAAACCTAGAGTTGCAGGTTTTTTCAGTTGCAAGCTTCGTGATCGACAGGTCACATGGCTACCGTGTGAGATCGCCGCCGCCTGCAAACATTTTGGCCCCTACATCATCCAGTCGCAACACTGCGCATGCGTTCTCACTGACAGCAAACCTTGCGTACAAGCCTTCGAGAAACTCTGTAGGGGTGAGTTCTCTGCCAGCCCGCGTGTGTCAACATTCTTGTCAACTGTCAGTAGGTTCCAACGCTCTGTTCGACATCTCGCTGGTACCGCCAACGTTCCATCAGACTTCGCTAGCAGGAATGCCTCTGAGTGCTCAGACCCCACATGCCAGATATGCCTCTTCATCCGCCAGACGGAGGACTCTGTCGTCAACCGCATTACCCCGCAGGATGTCCTCAGTGGTCAGCGGAAGCTGCCTTTCACTTCCAGACCAGCTTGGCTGAGCATTCAGTCAGAGTGTCAGGATTTGAGGCGCACACATGCTTACCTCCACCAAGGCACTCGGCCCTCCAAGAAGCTCACCAATATACGGGATGTTAAGAGGTATCTCCGCGTCGCAACCATCGCTAAGGATGGGCTCCTGGTTGTTCGCCGCGAACAGGCTCTAGCATCCCCACGCGAATGTATTGTTGTACCTCGTGATGTCCTGGACGGTCTCCTTACATCCCTGCACCTCCAGCTTGAGCACCCAACTCGTCACCAGCTCAAAGCAGTTTTCAATCGTCATTTTCTGGGGCTGGACATGGACTCTGCTCTAACACATGTCACAGAGAGCTGCCACCAGTGTACGTCCCTCCACAACGTCCCACGCACGGTTGACCCTCAGTCCGCTAGTGATCCTCCAGCAGTCGCGGGAACTAGTTTCGCAGTGGATGTGCTCAAACGCTCCAAACAGCTGATCCTTGTGCTCAGGGAATGTGTAACTTCGTACACAGCCACGTGCTTCCTGGATGACGAACGTCGTGATACACTCCGCGACGCTCTTATTCGCCTGTGTGTTGAACTACGTCCACTCGACGGTCCACCTGCCGTCATACGCACTGATTCAGCCCCAGGATTTGCAGCACTCCGCGATGATTCGCGCCTCGCCCAGCTTCGGCTATCGATAGCACTTGGCCATACCAAGAACCCCAACAAGAACCCTGTTGCAGAGAAGGTCATCCGCGAACTGGAGGATGAGATTCTCCGCCATGAACCCACAGGTGGCACAATCACACCTTTGACCTTATCCCTCGTGACCGCTCGCCTCAACAGCCGCCTACGCTCTCGTGGTCTGTCTGCGCGCGAGATGTGGACTCAGCGGGACCAATTCACACACAGTCAGATCCCCTTATCGGATGCAGATCTCATCTCTACCCAGCATGAGCAGCGTCTTGCCAACCACCCTCACAGTGAACGTTCAAAGGCCCCCTCTGGCATAATCTCTGGCGACGCTGTCCTCAACGTTGGTGATCTTGTGTACCTCAGGTCTGATCGTAACAAGACCACCGCTCGTCCCCGATATCTCGTTTCCTCTGTTGATGGCGACTGGTGCAATATCCGCAAATTCGTTGGTGCCCAACTCAGGAAGTCTTCCTATCGCGTCAAGATGTTTCAGTGCATGAAGGTCCCTGTCCCGCTCCCACCGGTGCCCCGGTCACCGACGACCTGTGAGGACGACGAGCCGGATACATCTCCTGCTGCCGGGCCAGATGTGCCCTCTGAACTTTCCTCGCCCCCGGACTCGGAAGTCCCCTGCATCCCCCTTCATGAGCCCCCTCCCACCTCCGCTCCCCCTTCTCAGTTGTTAGTACCCGATTCCTCGGTCCCTCCCCAGGGGTCCATCAGTCCTCCTCCCACAGCTCCCCGCATTGGACGGCCTCAACGCTCACGTCACCCCCAGCTCGGTTTAAGGACTTTACGATGTATTGAACGTTTATGGACTGATGACATGGTTTTATGGTATCAGTTGTTCTTTTCCATGTCAGACTAGATCCTCATCGCCATTTCTTGGTCTCCCTTTAGTACTTCTCGTATGTTACTCGCAGGTTATTAGCCGATTGGTTTATTTGAACTATCTCCTTTTTGTATTTACTTGACTCACATCGTTGTTACCCGGCAGGTAGATCCCCCTCAAGTCGCAAAATGTTTTTTTTTTCTTGTATTAGATTCGTTTGTAGGTATTGTATATACAAACATCTAGTTTATTACGTGTACATGTGTTCATTTATTGCTTGTCATGATCACCCGCTTATGTATATTGTATTACGCATGGCTCCACACTCGTGTATATTTCACGTTTTATTTTCGTTTCCATATATTTTAATATCACTTTGTATCTCAATGCTCAGTCCTTTTTTAGTAGCCTGATGGATACATGTATGTACTTCCTTAGGTTGTTTTAGTGTACACTGTATATTTACATTGCCCTTGTTGCGGTTACCATGATGCATTTCGGTTATTGTATATGGGCAACTCCAGCGTCACGGACATTACAAATCAGAGAATTTTCATGACTTTCCAATGCCACTACTAATTCATACCTCTAACTAATGTCTAACTTTTATTTTGATTACAAAACAATATCCTAGTTAAGTATGCAAACAAAGTTTCAGAACATTTATCCAATTCGTTACTGAGTAATTCTGCGAAATGTGCGCCGTCACGGACATTACATCTTTTGGACATGACTTTTTGCATCCATATACATCTTTGCAAAGGTCTGTGAGTTCTGAGACCTCACAAAGGTGATTTAGGTATTTAATTATAGACAAGGCAATGATAAATTGAATCCAAGTTGTTTTGGGGGAAACGGGCCAGGCATATGTGATCTAGACAACAAAACGTTGCGTCACGGACATTACATTTTCAGCGTCACGGACATTACACTTTTGTCCACTTTTTCTAAACTCAGAAATAACCCGCAAAAAATGCTCCATTGTGCATGACACTTTTGATATGTAATCAAACAGTTTTGAGAACAAAAATTATATTTCAATTTTTTTTTCAATTAGCAAAAAATTATTTTTAGAATATTAATAAGTTTTTCCAAAATTATTGTAAAATTTGAAATTTTTCAACAGAATGTGCAGTAAACCAAATGTTCAACTATTAAAAAAAATATTATACATTTTTAATGCTGTTTTGTGCCAAAAAATTGTAAAATCTAAAAAAAGTTGTGTACATCATGGGCATAACACATGGAAAATCATGGACTAAGAGTATAATTTTTGCAATTTGATCATACTATATGAGATTTAACCATCTCTTTCTCCTCCCAGTAAGTTATAGTCAAGTCTTTATTGATTATTGAGACATGCATGTTCAAATTAAGCAAGGAATTTAGTTTTATAAATAGTTCAGAGTACTGACTCAATGTTCACTATCTGATTAACGATACAATTTATTAAAACTTGAACCAGGAAGGTAGTAGTCCCCCTGTTACTTGGGATTATCTTATTTCTTGGCTAAAGTAAGACATTTACATAAGAAAATAATGCTTGATATTTTTTTGCTCTGCTTTTTTTATACTTTTCACTGTGTATGTAATGTCCGTGACGCAGCCGTGACGTAATGTCCGTGACGCCATTCTGGACAAGCCATCAAATATTTTAGTAAATGCTCTTGATATACTTTATGATATAACATTCTAGCTTTGCAAATTAATTTTGAATTAAATTGAATTAGGACTTCTGCTTCTACAAAAACTTGTATATCTAAAACGTCACGGACATTACACATCAATGTTGTAAGAATCAAGATTTTATCCAATAACAGTTTTCAAAAAGTAAAGATTTTTACACAATTTCCTTTTCTATGATGTTAAAACAAAGGATAAACAAGACATTAGAAGTAGAATTATTGTTCTGAAGTGATCCATATTTTTAAATTTTATTTCACAAACAACGGATGCAGATTTCATCATTTTTGGGGGTAATACATACAATTTTTGTCCCAACTTCAATGGCCAAAAAAAAAAAAAATTCTGCATTGAATTTCAAACTTTTTTCCTTTAGTCATCAAAATATGGTCCTTCCTCATTACTATCCAGTAGTTAACAAGGCTGTCCCATGAGTTTCATTTTTCCATCCTTGGGTGACATTTTTCGTGGAATTGCCCATATGCCTTTTTTATTCGGTATTCGGTGACAGGTTATTTCCTCTCATTAGCTTTTATTTGTTACACAGTTCAGTTTGCTATTGTATTATGATAACATTTTTGTACACATGTAATTGTTGATTTGTTTATAGCCTATCGGGCATTTGCCAATCCATTCCATTGTTCGTTTATTGTGTGCTGGCGCTTGTTATTGCCGTCATGTTATTGTCAGTCGATTCGCTTTCGTTTTCAATTTTGGTGCAGCAAGAATCGTGAAGGGATTTTTTATTTGTTAGTTCTGATTGTAATGCAGCCCCTTTTTGCCCATATTGATTAGATTTGTTTGCATTTTAGCTCTCTTACTTATTCTTGATCGTAACCATATCTTATGTTGCAGATGACAAGCCGGATAGGCAGTATGCATATTAGGTTTTTAATATTTATTTTATTCCATAGTGCCCTTTCAGTTTATATATAGAGTTATAAGATTGGTTTTTACACAATGTTTTGGTAATAGTAGTGTATGCATAGTTTTAGGTACATGTTATGTGTATATGTGATTGCAAATGGTTTTAGAATAGTAGGTTTAGTACATAGGAATTGTATCGTCAGTAATTACGATGTAATGTTGTTAGTAGGTAAGAGTTTAACATTACAGTTTTAGATAATGTTTTGGAATTGTTTGTGTTTATGAAGCAAAGAATGGAGAAAGGAAGAAAAGTGATCACGCCAGTGTTATGGTTAATGTTAATTACCCAGTGCTGTTAGTGTTTATATATGCATAGCGCCATCTGTGGCGAGTGTACGCCCGGTTACGGTGTTCATTGACTTCGGTTGGATTGCCTCATCTTGGTCGGCTGGAATCGCCGTTAATAAATGGTTGTGCTACCCAAATGAACCTCAACTAGTGTCTCTTTTATTGCGATGGAGCTTGGGTAACGTCACAGGTCAAAGTCCGATACTCCATCAGCGTACAGCTATTGTGTATGGTAGCTAGCATGTCCTTTGACCGGATAATTTTAGTTTGACAGCATAAAACAAACATTAGATGCATCAAATCAAAGTGAAAATTATACGAGCAGCTGCATAAACTCATAAAGAACACATTTGATGTAAAATATCTTCAAGAATTTGTCGAATTTTCTCCAAATCAACTTTCTTGTAATCAACTTTCTTGTGAATGATCCAGGTGGATCATTCACACGCAATATGCTACAAGACTGGAGATAATCATATCGCCCATTCGTACACTGTACTGTTCAATATATAATTGAACGTTAGGTTTTAGGATGCCATCGGCAAGGAAAACAGACGGGATATAATAATTTTGTCTAAATGTTGCGGTCTTCAAAACAAGAAAGTCGGTTATCATTATCAATTTATATCAATTGTGGATCACATAAACGAAATTTTGTTTGCCTTTGCTAATAAAGGGAGAGAGAAATCAGCCGGCAAAAACTGTTTTTGCGTTGGATAGTGCAGCAAGCGGAAGACGATAATCTCCGCACAATGCTATGTACACCTATGTGTGTACGTACCCAGTTCGTGCTACCCAAGCTAGCCAGGCCAAGCAAGGCTCGGTGAAATTATTGTTCAATAAATATCATCATTACACATCAATAACACATTCTATCAAACCGGTTCTTGTTCTATGAAATATTACATATTATGCTATTAACCTTTGATGTGGTGAATACAAAAACGATGGGCTAATTTTGATCCAGATCCAGATCTTAAAAACGTAAACGAACAATTCGCATTCAATTGCACGCGTGGCTCCGTCAATTCTCACGACCGATGGAACCCGGAAGTCTAGATCGGTAATTTCGCGCATGCGCAGATCGTAACTACGAGCTGGCTTATAGCGGCCTCTTTGACCGTGTATAGGACCTGTATGCCCTGGTTAGCACATAATTATCAAACGGCAAAACGTCCACCTTGCAACGTGTCATTTTGAGCCCTATACATTTAGAGGTACTACACACATCTCAATCACATAACCATTATGAATGGGGCATCATGTTATTGACAAATTAACACGCTTCAACATGATGTGGAATTTCATAATGATTATGTAAAGATATCTCCACAAAAAGTCGTTTTTGGATGCAACGCCTTCAATTTCATACAAATCAAATGCATTTGTTTACATTTCGCTGTAGATCCTCGCCGATATTCACCTTTATTGTACCTACCCGGCTTTCATAATCATTCCAAGTGAGGTGTCATTGGAAAGATAATTAAACAGGTTTTTTTCTGATACCATATTTAATAGTATCTCTTCATTGTCAAGATATTCTTCGTCGAAAGAATTTGAACTTCAGAAAGACAGTGATATGAGTGTCAGACCTTCCGACTGAAGTTTGTTGCCGCATTATGTAACATTTCACTTCTGACCTTCCCCCATTCTCAAATATACTGCGCATACCCCTATTCATGATACTTACGAACTTGATATCATTTAAAAGAGGTAACACATTATTTCAAGCAGTGGCGTAATGAGCAAAAACTTTTGAGGGGCTAAACTAAATCCGCATCACAGCCGGATATTGCGAAGGAGCGAAGCGACCAAGCCCGAATGAGCGAAGCGACTGCATGAGTGGGGGGGGGGGGGGGGGGAGGGGGGGAGGGCGTGGGAGGGGGGTGTCCCCCCTCCCACGGTAGGGAGATTTTGCATGATTGGACTTGAAACTGTGCAATCTGATGCATACTATAGGAAGGAAATTCTGACTTGACGTCATGTACTATAATGTGGGTAAGTGCATCATGATTCTACCGACCTGAAAAAGAGGTTATATTCTTTCATAAAGAAAAACAAATATGCGCCCCAAAAATAATATTCGCAAAATGACATATACAGTTCAAACAATGCATCAAAAGTCGCATTATGTTTATGACAATAACAAGAAAATAGTATTCCCGAAGGGGCGAAGCGACCGAGAGGGGGAAGGGTGATGGTAGGTGGGTATCCGTCCGTGCACGGTAAGGGTGCTTTGGCAATGTTTTACTTGAAATTATGCAATCTGGTGCATACTTAGGAGGAAATTTGACTCGACATGAAGTAAAATCTGAGTTATCTTGTCTAAAGAAATACCCCTTATTCAATCACTGGTATCGAATTTGGTACAAGCCATGATTTAAATTTTATTGGGGGGGGGGGGGGGGGGGGGGCAAGAGCCCCCAAGCCCCCCCCCCCCCCCCCCACCCCCACCAGTACGCCAGTGCTTTCAAGTGATACCAAATATAACCAATATCATTTCATAAGAGAATAGATATAATCGATCAAACTTTAGTTTCCGAACTTTTTTTGAGGGGTTTAGTTATTGATGATCGCTCTATTTAATTATGATTTCAACAAAACATCACAGGCATACTTTTGTATGAAAAATGGTTGAAACCAATGCTTTTTAAGAAAGCGCCCTGTAGTTTTTCTATGGCTCTTTTTAAATGATAACAGGCTTTTTACTTAGTCGTTTGTAATGTTATATTTCTTTCGAGCATGGTGAAGTTATAACTATTAGTCCCGGGGGGTCTTTCCTCATAGAAAGGGGGGTATCATGCGTGACCAAGGACTTGCCAAAAGCACCCTAAACGAGTATTTGCGTGGTGCAAAAAATACACCCTAAGTAAGTATGATTATCGGTAATTTGATACCCTAAGCAAGTAATCAATTTTTTGTAAACCCCTAAGCAAGTATTTTTGATACCCTAATCAAGTAATCAATTTTTTGTAAACCTCTAAGCAGGTTATAACTCCCTAAGCAAGTAATCTTTTTTTTGTATACCCCTATTAAAAGCAAGTTATAACTGGCAAGTAAGCTGAGTTTTTGAGACCCTAAACGAGTAATTCATCTTTTTGAGACCCTAAACGAGTAATTCATCAGCCTAAAAAAAGATACCCTTTTTCCTGATTTTGGGTGATTTTGAGACCCTAAACAAGATACTCGAGTATCTCGCCTGATCGTAAAAAACCACCCTAATTACTCGTTTTCTTGGTCACGCATGATACCCCCCTTGCAATGAGGACAGACCCCCCCCCCTCGCGGGCTGCGAATTTTTTTTTCCCAAACAGGTTTGCTATGGCACTAACGCATAAGGTATGCCCGTTTAATTGGAATCGGGCGACTTGAATGGAGACAAATGCGCGCGTATTCAATTCGAGTTATAAATAGACTTGTAGCCACTAAATCTTACTTATAGCCACAAAATCTGACCCATAGCCACTAAATGTGACATATAGCCACTAAATCTGACCTATAGCCACTAAATCTGACCTATAACCACTAACATTAGGGTTAGGTTAAGGGTTAATGTTAGGGTATATATACCCCTAAAAACCAACTGCAATCAGCGAACTCGAGATAGCCGAGTGGATAGAGTAGTAGGCTGATATGCTAGAGATCCCTGGTTCGATCGCCGGCATCTTTTTTTTTCCGTACCGTTAATGCGTCGCAACTCGTGAAAGCGCGCTGGAAACCCAAGACTAGCTCGCGTGTGTTGATTTACACGCAAGCCTAGCTATTTTCTCAATAAAATCGTGGCTTCACACACCATGATAACTGTGAGTGTGATAGTTATACGCCTAGATGAATGTTCCTAGTCTCATTGTCGTGGTCGTAGTCCGCATCGAGATCGGCCACTAATTAATGGTCACCCTTGCCCTTGGACTTGTCTTATCTAGTTCGATGTCGCAGAGCCGCAGATTTTGATGCATAATAGCAGCGGGGGCTAGTCTTGGCTTACCAGCGCGCTTTCACGAGTTTTTCACGAGTTGCGACGCATTAACGGTACGGAAAAAAAAGACGCACCCGGGTCATTCCATGTCAAATCACCCAAAAAAAGTGAAAATTTTCATCGCACCCCCTCCAAATTTGCTAATATTTGGCATGTATGATATTTCAACCTTAAAAAGCGCAAATATTTAAGTTTTAGCCCAATCCGCCCAACGGTTTTGGCGCTATGGTCGATTCTTATGGGGGAGTTTTGTAAGAAATGGGCGTTGGCACCATTTTTCAAATGACAATTGTCCGTTAACCGTTGGGTCAATTTATGTTATGATGGTGTCATTGGACTGGGGATGTTATATGCAATCCATTTATGCCATTTGTTTTCATGCATGAGCGAGTTTGGATACGATAACCTTTGACCTTAGTCTTTGACCTTACGTTTTACCTCGTGGATCAAATAATTTTGAGAATTGTTTTGGCTTAAATGTTGTCTTGATATAATTTCTACAACATATGAAAGAATTGGAGATATATTATTTCTTGTGTTTTCTACAGCCTTGTACAATTTGCAAATTGCATGTAAAATTGAATTATTTTAGACCTACACCCATGTCCAAGAATTCTATAGGGGTGTATTATGTATGAAAAAGACCTATTCAAAGTCATGATTAGAGCCTATTCACACCCTGGCTTACCACATTTAAATAGACCTGCTAATCCCCATACAATAGAAATCCAGACAAATGGCATCTATTGATGTTGCAATGATACCACATGTTTCCAACCTGACAAGGGCCCTGGGCAGAATCAATTGTGAGCCAGATCAAATGTTCTTAATGCACACATCTGATTGGTTGAAATGCAGAAAATGTCTCTCTCTGCAACAGGGCCTAGGTGTAGATCTTTTCTTGAATACAATCTTTCAAGTTCAAGTTCAAAATGCAAACTTGTACATCAATCATGAAAGCAAATATCTACAGGTATCCCTTTTCAATGAATTTCATGTTTCTATGCAACATTTTATGCAATTAAGTTACATGATTTGCAATCTGTAAAAATTTGAACACAAAAAGTAACTAACCCCCAGACAACTGCTCATAATTTCATAACCAATAATTGTTTCAAGATGTCATCTTACTACAATATTTCTACAGTTGTTTTGTACATTATGTGTGGAAATGAGAGATGGCTGAATGAGCACAGATTAAAGTCAAATGACCCAATTTCAAAAGTCACAAGAACTTGCACATGCCCGTCCATTTTTTGTGAAACGGCACATACGTATGGCTTAATGCATCATTGATGGTTTGTGAAATAATGCTGTTTGATTTTCACACAAAACAACTGTAGAAATATTGTGGTAAAATGACATATTGAAACAATTATTGGTTATGAAATTATGAGCAGTTGTCTAGGGGGTAGTTACTTTTTGTGTTCAGTTTAGTTGGAAAGGATCAGGTTTGAATTTTTACAGATTGCAAATCATGTAACTTAATTGCATAAAATGTTGCATAGAAACATGAAATTCATTGAAAAGGGATACCTGTAGATATTTGCTTTCATGATTGATGTACAAGTTTGCATTTTGAACTTGAACTTGAAAGATTGTATTCAAGAAAAGATCTACACCTAGGCCCTGTTGCAGAGAGAGACATTTTCTGCATTTCAATCAGATGTGTGCATTAAGAACATTTGATCTGGCTCACAATTGATGCTGCCCAGGGCCCTTGTCAGGTTGGAAACATGTGGTATCATTGCAACATCAATAGATGCCATTTGTCTGGATTTATATTGTATGGGGTTAGCAGGTCTATTTAAATGTGGTAAGCCAGGGTGTGAATAGGCTCTAATCAGGACTTTGAATAGGTCTTTTTCATACATAATACACCCCTATAGAATTCTTGGACATGGGTGTAGGTCTAAAATAACTAAATTTTACATGAAATTTGCAAACTTAAAACAAGGCTGTAGAAAAAACAAGAAATAATATATCTCCAATTCTTTCATATGTTGTAGAAATTATATCAAGACAACATTTAAGCCAAACAAATTCTCAAAATTATTTGATCCACGAGGTAAAACCGAAGGTCAAAGACTAAGGTCAAAGGTTATCGTATCCAAACTCGCTCATGCATGAAAACAAATGGCATAAATGGATTGCATATAACATCCCCAGTCCAATGACACCATCACAACATAAATTGACCCAACGGTTAACGGACAATTGTCATTTGAAAAATGGTGCCAACGCCCATTTCTTACAAAACTCCCCCATAAGAATCGACCATAGCGCCAAAAACCGTTGGGCGGATTGGGCTAAAACTTGAATATTTGTGTTTTTTAAGGTTGAAATATCATACATACCAAATATTAGCAAATTTGGAGGGGGTGCGATGAAATCCATTGGGTGATTTGACATGGAATGACCCACCCACCTTGATCAATGTTTTTTTGTATTTGCTACTTTTACGGCACTCGAATTTATACAAGTCAGAAATTTCGGGTATGCGTGGTCTCTGTCCAAGTCACTAATTCACAAAGATTTGCAAACCTGTTTGGGAAAAAAAAATTCGCCCCCGGGCTATTAGTTTGTGATGTTATTGTGCAGGTTTTGGTTAGTAAAGCTCAGCCTTACCAAAACTGTACTACCCCTTTAAACTGCCCAAATGAAGAACGTAATTGAAGTAAACTGACCTTGCGCAGACAAAGTTGGGGAACAGAAAAGAAGGAAACCCCAACGCACTCCACAAATATGCCTGATAACTCGTCATCCAAGTAAGCCTCATCATGACAGACATCATGTACGTCAAATGGAAAACTGAAATACAGTCTCTAGTCTCTACTGTAACATGAATGTACAAATGGGACATTATTCCAGCGTTCCCCGTAATGGAACACCGATGCAACAAACAAATTGAAGGAATCGTGACACGCTGGATAAAAAGCGTGAGTTTTAAAACAAAATCCGATGACGGGATCAAGTTAAATGGCGACCATCTTGGATTTTGACTAATATTTGGGTCAATTTACACTATATTATGGTTTGACCCGCCAATACGTACACAATACAAATTGTATCAGAAATATGCCCATTTAAACCAAACAGTTTTTTACATTTAGTTATTATATGTCCCTGACTTGCAATTAATCACGTACATTGCAACTTAAATGGATAGGAATAACTTTGTTGACATGTGCAAAAACTGATGAATGGTTGTAGGCGGAGGGCCAAAGTCGAAAAAGTGGCTTCCTTAAGGACTTAGTTGCCAGATCTCCACAATACAACAAGTTTAAACCAATTTCATTTGCAAGCATTTTTAATGAGACAAATTAATTCAGAGGCCTACCTCAAACATTTTGTTGCGAAACACCTCCAAATCCAAGATGGCGTCCAAAAAAGCAGCCGTTTTGACTTGCTATAGATAATTGGCGACAAAATATTAGAAACAATAGAATTTCCTATAATCTGATACCAAACATCAGGAGGTTCAAGATAAGTAACACTGTCATTTTTAGCCCCAAACTCAAATTTTAGGCATTTTTTTCCAAAAAATATGAAATTATTGATTTACATAATTCGTCATAAATCAATAATTGCATGGGCAGTTGAATTGATACCTTTTAGAAAGCTGCCCGATTATATCAGCAATACTCTGTGGAAATTCCAAGTTTGTACTATTTGTTATAATAGCTGGAAGTCAACATTTGATATCGACAAAATAATACAGCAATTTTGTACGATTTAGAACACTATACAGGGTGCCCCAATAAATGTAATTCTTATTTTATTATGGAATTTATTCAAGAATGAATCCTAAATGATGACATACTGTTTACACTCGTTTAAAGAAACTTAATTTTTCATATTTTATGTCATGAATATGCTGTCATAGGATTGCAATACACGAACAAATTGTATCGGTAATTTCACTGCCATAACAAATCCATCGTGCAAAGCCTTTTGCAAAATGCACTATTCAGTGCAATATTTTAAATGAGAGGCGCGCGTCCTTTAGAGTTGGACCGACCATTTATGGATAATTCGGAACACCACAGTTACCAAAATTTGTTCAGGGTTTGAAGAAAAATTTGAATAGGATATTTACCTTCTAATGTTCAGTTTTTAAAACTACAACTGTAGTATGTATATTACATGAAATATAGTATTTTTTGTAGATTGCGACCATTTTGGAAGCCACCTTGGATGTGTAATATATTTACCGAATGGCCCTATCAATATATCCAAAGATTTGTTTGCCCGAAGAACGGGTGTTAAATTAGCCTGTAGCGCTCTATATAATCAGTAAAGCAGGTTGGGCTAGTATGCTCCCCTGGGAGTTGAGATGGCGCTCAAGACAAAGATGATT
>JBAMJV010011052.1:0-34555 GCA_037951105.1 Echinarachnius parma | reverse complement strand
CCAACATTTTATGGCTACGTTGACTCTTTATGATACAGGTACCGAGTTTGATTGAAATCTGACATTCAGTTCTTGAAATTTTGCAATTACAAGCCATTTTCGCATACATATTGAGTCATGTGACCTTGACCTTTGACCTCATGACCCCCCAAATCTAATCAGATCAGTGGCACCCCGATATGTACACTCATACCTAGTATGTAATTGATCCGTCAACCGGTTCTTGAGATATCGCAAGAACGAGGCATTTTTGCACATACATTGATTCCTGTGACCTTGACCTTTGTCCTCATGAACCCCAAAATCTAATCAGATCATTGCCACCCCAATATCTACACTAATACCAAGTTTGAATTTGATCCGTCAACCAGTTCTTGAGATATCGCGAGAACGAGGCATTTTTGCATATATATTGAGTCCTGTGACCTTGACCTTTAACCTCATGAACCCCAAAATCTAATCAGATAATTGCCACCCCAATATCTACACTAATACCAAGTTTGAATTTGATCCGTCAACCAGTTCTTGAGATATCGCGAGAACGAGGCATTTTTGCATATATATCGAGTCCTGTGACCTTGACCTTTGACCTCATGACCCCTAAAATCTAATCAGATCATTGCCACCCCAATATCTACACTAATACCAAGTTTGAATTTGATCCGTCAACCAGTTCTTGAGATATCGCGAGAACGAGGCATTTTTGCATATATATTGAGTCCTGTGACCTTGACCTTTGACCTCATGACCCCTAAAATCTAATCAGATCATTGTCACCCCAATATGTACACTCATACCAAGTTTGAAATTGATCCGTCAACTGGTTCTTGAGATATCGCGAGAACGAAAACGGGACGGACGGACGGACAACCCGAAAACATAATGCCTCCGGCCACTTCGTTGGCGGAGGCATAAAAACAGCTGTTCTTTAAAAAGGCTTCTGCTTGGGTCTTAGAGAAAATTGCAGGTACTAGCCTAGATGATCTAGATGTACAGTAGTCAGTCATAAGTATCAATATTCAGAAATATTGATCGTTCATAGTATCATTCGCAATAATCTTACAATGAAATTGGTATATGATTGAAGTATCAGATTACTTTGGAAGAAATATACATGTATGTTCTAAGAAATCTCACACTTAAAAAAAAAAGCAGTTCTTACATACCTTGTGATTATAATTTGTTAGTGATTATAATTGGTGAATTTTAATTTTTGTAATAGGGTTCTAAAAGGGCAATCATATTTTAATAGGAACCATCGCAATTAATGACGTAATTATATGCTTTTTTATTATACTTTTGAAATTGAAGCTATAATTGATTACTTTGAATATACATAGTTAGAGAAGTTGACATTATTATTATTATTATGATGTCCTCAGCATTTTATGAGTAACGTTTAGTTTTAACTAAAGGGTTTTTTACATTTGATTATGTTTGTAAGTTGTAAATATATTATTTATCACCGTATGATCAAATCAAATCAACCCTATTACATACCTATTACATACCTCATTACATTCTAATTATCAAAAGGAGCATGGAACAGGATTTGGTTATCCAAATTTCTCTTTTGATATAAAAATATGTAAGGTTGAAGTGTTCAGATTTGGAATTCTCTAGTGGAGAATTTCAACTGTGTACACAGTCAGTGCAATATCACATTACATTTCCCCTCATTACTCAGTCACATGACACTCATTTACCAAATCATTTTCACCCATCACTCAGTGGACATATAATATCACAGAAATACATATTTTATCAAGCCTTCAATAAAGTTACTAGATCCCTTTAGCATATCATACCTGAAGGGTCATGCCGGATAGACTCTCCGAAGTCCACAATGGACAGACGATGAAGTTCGTTGATCAGTACATTCTTATCTGTAAAAAAAAGAAAACATTTCACACTTAGTGCGGCACATACTCCATTTTCTAAGAGGGCAAATACTCTTCATTGAAATGTTTTGATTACTAGTATCTTAATGTAATCCTGCAGGAGCTCCAGACCCGAGACCTGGAAAATTGCTATTCATGTTCTAATTTTTATTCCATCTTAGCATCCTTAAAGGGACTTAGTAACATTGTCAAAATCCTCAAAATAAAATTTTCATTCTAGCGGTTCCCTCATACCTTGTTGTATTCGTATTAGCAATAAAATCATGGGACTGGTTTTGGTTTTCCAAATTTCCCTTTCGTTACAAAGATATGTACGATCGAAGTATTCAGATAAGAAAAACTCCGGGCGAGTTTTTCTTCTGTGTACAAAGTGAGTGGAGTGAGTTATTGAATATCACTTTGCATTTTCGTTCATTACTTGGTCATGCAAGGTCCATTTGACTTGAAATTTTCACACAATATCCTGTGGACATGTGAGATAACAGTAAATATACATTACATCAACCATTCATCACTTTTTGCACATGTCAACAAAGTTACTAGATCCCTTTAAAAGAATTAGCTCATTTTAATATTTGTCAACGGGGTCAAAGGTCTATGTCTATCTAGGAAAGATGAATGAATGAATGATGATTAATAGATACATTTTCTGACATGTATTTGGGCAACACCCTAAAATCCAAAATACTGCCCACATTTGTTTATTTATACAAAATATTTGTTTGAGGATACGCATATATAAGGAAGCAGTATTAAAGCATATTACATAAATTCAGGTTAAATCCTGTGTATCCTGACCTATGTAGTCAAAATAAGGCAAAACACTTTTCTGGAGATGGTCCTAGAACGTTCTAGGATTCTCGGACCATCCTTCTACTTAAACAACCAACTAAGTAGCCTGACTAACCCACCTCTCCATAAAACAAGCATCCTAAAAAACACATAATGACTATTCCTATCTACATGTACATGTACATGTACTCACGATGGAGATCACCGTGTGTGATACGACGCCCATGCATCATATCACAGCCATCCAGAATTTGCTTGAGGATATAGACCAAGTCAAAGGGAGTGAACTTCCACTTTCTGGCTTCATGGAGCGTCACCGAATTGGCTATGTACTCCTGGATGATGTTTACATGCCAGCCAGGTTCCCCAGAAAACAGGGCGCCATACATCTGGCAGACAGGATGCTTTAGTACCATACCATTCAGTTCCCCAAGCTTGAAGAGATGGAGTGGTATCTAAACAAAATATTGGTAATGCTTCTTTAGAATCAAAGATTATTCTCTTGAATGAGCACTGCTTAGTATCTTTTTTTTTTAGTTCCTGTGTCACCTAGGCGAGTCTACTTCTTAATTCTTCAGAAAGCTAACTTCTTTTCTATCTTTTCCAAGAATATGAACACAAACTACAAACATGCTGTATGACACCATTGCGCAAACCGAACATGACTCAATAACAACATATTGAAAAGTCCAGTGTTAAACATATCGTTCAGAGCTGAGCATTGACAACTGGCAAATAAGAATGAAAAAGCGTTGTGCAACTTGCCCAATGGAACACACCTTTTATTAGATACCTTATGGTAATTTCACATTCCCAAATACTAGCTTTACACTTAGATTTACTTTCAGTTATTTGCAGTTACTGTCTCTACTATTCAGACAGCTACAGTGACCAACTGTCAAACTATGAGAGACAAATGCAATTCTGTATATGTTAATCTTTAGAAACAAGTAGGAAATATGCACAGGAGATTGGCTTACTTACATGACTAAAAGTGATTAATTTTGCTTTTTTTCTTCACATTTGTCATTGTCAATGGTTGATGTTGGCAAGTATGTTTCTGTTCAGGAAAGTAAAAGTTGAACATTTAAGTTTCTACTGTTTTCACTTTCCCCCTGTCCTTAAAAACAGCTTTGACTGCTCATGTGTAGCACCCTGCCAATTGGCTGTGGCATAGCAGATACAAATCCACACATCAACTGACAGTGATTTGTCATATAAATGAATAAGAGTGGGATCAACATGTGACACCTACCTACTAATAAATAATAAATAATTATACAAAATACACATATAATCCTTACATATGGCCTGAAAATGCCAACAATTTTTTGGCTGTTAACATGTTCAATTTCAGATACTGAAATCCCTATAGACATTGTACATAGCCTGCCAGGTTCCTGTAGGTAAGTGGTTAATACACACTTTTCCCCTTTTTCTTACCTGCTTGAGAGCAAATACTTTTTTTGAAGTCAAGTCCATTATCATGTAAACAATTCCAGAAGCTCCTTGTCCGAGCTCCCTTAGCTGGACATACATGTACTCCTTGCCCAACCTGTATTCTCCTTTCTTGCTCAATGTGATGGCCTGTTCAAAAAGACACCATGACATTTTTGTTTATTGCTTATTGGAATCATGCTACTAACTGTTGAAGTTAGCTCACCTTTGTTACACATCAATATCTTAGAAACCCTCTCTCATATTCAGTAGGAATATTACTGATATCGTTATACGTGTAACAAAATCTTCTAAAAAAGAACGGAAATGTCGGGAAGTCGTACTTGCTGCTAAAATATATAATTTAGGCAGAAAGTGGCTCAGTGCAATAATTACGTAATCATAGCAATGTTGTTATGAAATGTGATTGTGTTTATAACAAGAACACACATACTATGTGAATGATCTCAATGCCAATGAGCCGCTTGTAAGGAATGCTCCCCAGGGAGTGGAGATGGTGCACAACATTTGTGCAGGCTGTTATTGTATCCAATGACCGGGCGCTTGGAGATGATATTGTATCATATTAATCAGGTGCTATATAATCAAACCTATGATTATACTTAAATACATAATATACAGACATGATTTCCTTCATTACCTATTATTAATCAAACTGTTTTGTGAAACCACTTTGGTGTGTGCTTTAAATTAAGGTTTCAAACAATTTAGAATAAAGTACATACCTACTACAATTTAAAACAAAACAGAGGCAGAATCAGGAGTCAGGAAACTGAAGAATAATTATTATTTAGTCCAAATATTGATCTCATAAACGTTGAGGCTCTATGTGACCGGCTTTAGTATTTTAAGCTCTAACAAATTGAAAGAACACATCATTAGCTCCCAACTGATCCTTTAAAAGCCAATTTCAGCAAAAATACGAGTTGCCAAAAATAATTATACTCATATTATACTGTAAACGTGGTATATTCACGGTGCATTAATTTTCGCGGATTTCGCGCTGAAGTATGCCTCCGGGAATATTAAAACCCGCAAATATAAATGTACGATTTACAATGCGTGTTTTGAACAGGGACAGTGTGATAAATAAATGTGTTTTGGCCTGGCACATGTGTGTAAGCGAGTGTATAAACCCTTGTTTAGAGCGCAACCGCAAGCATGGGGAAAATTTGTTTACAACTGTGACGTTTTGTTTACTTATAGCCTGCGCATGTGCTACTACTTGTTCATCGAGCGAGTCGCTCGCAAGTTCGAGTCTAGAATACGGCGCGTGTATAAATGTATGCAACATGCATGTGCTGCCGTGTCGTAATGCATGCAGTCATGTCATTCACATCACCGAACAAGTATAATTTGGAATTCAAAAGAATACAAAAGAACGGTAAAGGATGTAATTGCGTGTTCTGTATTACGAAGCTTTAAAATGTTGATTTAATTGTCAAGTGATGCACACTGAAAACAAATGACAATCCTATTGCTTCCCGCTTGAGTCTGTTGAGTATATATACGTGTGATTTTATTAATTTTGATTTACTTATCATTTTGACAATGATCTTATGATCGAGTTGTGCTCTTGCAAATTAAACACTTGCTCGGCCGCGAAATTAAAAACCCGCAAATGTGTTTTTGTGTCGCTCAGCACGAAATATTAATCGCGCGAAAATAACGACGTTTACAGTAAATGTACTGTATACAAGCAAGAGTATGGAAACATACACCTCATACCAAATTATGGTATATTATGTAGGTAAGCCATTTGTGGCAGTGGAATTAATCATAAATAAACTTTGGTGGCCCGAAGCTAATATTGAGTGACCCTGGGCCAGCAGGCCTGTGCTAATGTAGCATTGCATACATACCCGTTTCTTATCAGGCCTAATATAGATGAAACTATGTGTGAGCGCCTGAAGGCTTCCAGGTTTCTGTGCTACAGTGATCAAAGCTTCAAAAGTCTGAAGATCGTTGCAGACACCCATATATGGCTGAGTATCATGTGGGAGAGACGTAGAACTCCCTGGTTGGTCATCATCATCTGAGAGAGAATAGGCGGCCATTTGATCTTGGCGATAAAAACCCTCAAACTGATCAGCTTTCTTCTGATCCTCATCTTGTGCCTACACAAAGAAACAGACAAACAATTTTTAACAAACACATAAGTTAACAAGTAACATCAAATAAAGGAATAAAAAGTGCTAACAAATATTGTCTGAATGTAATAAGCTGTCTTTGTCACTTATTTTGAGAAAAAAAAAAATGAGGGCCAGGGTGTATGTAAAACAAAAAGACTGGTGAAGGTAAATATTGGACACTGGTAGAAGAAATCTCCAAACCGTTAACATTTTCTTCTGATTTACTGCCTTCACAAACCAACAGATAAACAAAGAAACTGCAAATGAGGGAATTAAAGTGGCTACCTTGAAATTTGTGAATCAAATAATCTCTTTTCTATTAATACTTCTCATTAAACTGAGGGGTAAATCTTCAAACATGAAAAGAGGTAGCATCAGATGACAGTAGAAGAAATCTCTGCATTGGTCAGCTTCACTGTGACTCAGATAAACAAAACATGAAATAAAGAAATAAAGGAACCTAGCAGAAGAAACCTCTGAACAATTCCCTCCGTGCACATCAAATTGAATTGAATTGAAAGTGGTTTATTGAATAAAAAGTACATGGCAGCTTAACAGCTGAATTTACAAAAGTCATAAAAACAAATAAACATAAATATAAATTCTTGTATACTAAGAAATAAACATATTAATACTGATTTACTTTAACCCTAACCAGGCCAGCGGGGGGGGGGGGGGGGGGGGGGGGTGGGGTGGAATCCACGCCCCCCCCCTCCCCCAACGTTTCACATGATCATTCTGCAACATTGAAGTCTTGCGCAACTTTTGAGACAAAATTTGCGACTACCGGGTATACCGTTCTAAATTCACGTGACCTTTTGTAAGCCTATGTCGGCCCGAAAATCGCTCAATAATGTGATTTGTGTACAAATCCTATGGATATTGATTTTTCCTAGAATACACAAAACCTTCATTATTTTTAATTCTAATCACTGCAATCATTTAATTTTGGCCTCAAAATGGTTGGATAATGGTCAATAATTCATTCCATTGAAAAAATAAAATAAAAAACACAAGTAAAAAAAATAAAGTAATACATAAGAAATCCAAAAACAAAGAAATACATAAGGACAATTTTGGCTGTCGCAATTTTTAATGTTCAAAACCTGTTAATTAAGTCAAAAAGAATATTCTTGCACAAAATTAGCATATTCTGAGCAATATTTAGTTATTTACAGACAAAAAGGGGATTTCTGCATAAATTTGCATAATTAATTCAAAATTGCAATGCAATCTTGTAGATTATGTTGCAAGCTATTTGTGTGCCAAATTGTGTGGCGGCCGCGCGTTCGACGGCCGAGATCTCAGGGGGGGGGGGTGGAATCCACCACCCCCCCCCCCCCCGACCAGAGCATAGCCAAAATAACCCGGCCTGATTAGGGTTAAATTAAACTACCAGGATTGCATAATTATCTTGAGGAATGACTGAATATAATAGTATTTATCATATCTAATGATTAGTTGTTTCAAGCATGAATTATATGAAAAATATAAAGAGAGCAATCTGAAGTTCAGGACGGAATCTTTACAAGAATTTGTGTACAAACCTGATCATATTCTGGCACTTCGCACTGGCTGGGAAGCCGTGAAGTGGGCCCATGGTTGGGGGGCTGATCATCACCCCCGCTCGCCCCATCCCCTCCACCGTGCACACTGTGAAGTCCCCCTGACGCTCCGGAAGTGTGGCCACTTGTTGATGATGAGGTGGAGGAGGAGGGCGGTTGCTAAATTAGAGAATGTATGGTAAAAAATATAATAATAATAATAATAACTAATAAACATTGATAATGATAATGGTATCTACAATGTACATAGGGACTAATTGTAATTAGATGGGATATGTTCCAATTTAGAATTTTTTAAATTTGTTAAATTTTATTACACTTGTAAATTTAGCTATGTCCTAGTCCCATACTGATACATAGCGTTTTGTGAACTGTTGATGTCACACAAATAAAAGATGGCACAATCTTAGGGGTAAACTGGTAAAGGGCTTACTTTTAATGCATTTTGTTTATTCAGATGACATTTACAATAATTCACCGATCAATGATTTAGATTTTACTTGAAGTCTTACACGATATACAAAAAAGCTATGGTTATCAAAATGGTTTTAAAAATAATAAATTAGAAAAATAATAATTTAACAAGCCTGATCAGGTCACTAGTAAAAACTTAATTTTGAACATTGCCATTGTCATTATAAAGATACTATGCAAATAAATTCCTCATGTCAAATACAACTTTGCTGACAAAACTTTAACATTTTGTTAAATTAGAAAATGATGTCATACCTGTCCCTTACTGCTGCCATTGCCATCACCAACATGGGTCTTCAAATGTTCCTTGTAGGTTTCCTTTATCTCAAAGCAAAGTTTGCCTATGTACTTTTGATGGGATAACAATCCTTCTACAGCTGCTACAAGTAAACCAAAAATGTTATGAAGCGTAATGAAGAAAGAAATTGAATTAAAAAACAAACAAAAAGGCCACAAGAAAATAAAAATGTTAGGACAATATAGAATGGAAATGCATGATGGAAATATAAATAAAACGGACACTGAGACTAATAAAATAACCCCACCCATCCCCTCCCCCCCCCCCCAAAAAAAAAGACCAACACATACATTCACATACAACACGAGTGAAGAGTAAATGGAAAAGAAGACATTATATGTTTGCATTATTTTATGGCAGAAAAATTGTTACTAAAAATGTTTCCATTTCCAACAACAAATCATGTACTTGCTGCTTTCAATTTAATTTCTGGCGCCCACAGGCAAGTAAAATCAAGTCAACATTCAGTCTATTTTCTTCATATTTTCTCCAGAATGAAAATATCATTAAACTGAGCCTGAGTATTACTGAGATATAATCCAGCAGAAACAATATAAAACAGGGAAGGTGACAGCTATCAACACATAAAGAGTAGCCAGAAGAAGCCGGTAGTCTTCTTATACAGGAATAATGTACACCACTTGGTGTATTCAATGAGAGAACTATAGATACATGCACTGAGTACTCCTCATGAGATAAATGTCATAGTTGTATTTCTGAGACACAATTTCTTCATGTCTTGTGCTTACATGTAAAGGTCTAACGCTACATTTATTACAGAATATACCATTTTGACCAGTCTATGCGCATCATCTTTGTTGAAACATTTCTAATAAATTCAGGAATTAAATTTTATCTGGGCTCCATAACAAAAAGATTTACAACTGATCCTATGACTGATCAGTTGATTTCACAATTAAAGGACAATGCAACTCAAGAATAGAGTTTATCCTACTTTATACATCGTAATATGCCTGTTTATTATATATGTAACATTACTCCGACTCAGATTTTTGCTTTGGAAGAAATATGTGAAAACTCTATTGGGTATACCACTATTCACGCGAACACTGGAGGCCGCCATTATTAGGTTTGTGCGGACTACGGTCAATGATATGCACTAATGCATTTCAATAGCACCAATTCACACCATTGTCTGAATACTTGTAGATGCTTTGAAATCAGTGAAAAGCTTTTTATTCGGCCTTAAGCACATACGTCAGAGTTTGCAAAGCATATCGGGTAATTACAAGAACATGGCCGCTCCCTAAGCATCTTTTGCCGCCGTACGAATTGGTAAAATGTGGGTATGTTCACGTAAGGATTTCATGGGATCCAGGAGGCCAAAATTGCCAAGTTTTATCAAATCAAATGTCTGTTCATCCTCTAAACGATAAAAATAACCGACAGCCATAGTTTCATTGCCCTTTAATATCATAAATCATTATGTTACAAGGCCCTAGGGGTTTTAATTAATTAATTTATTTTAATTTTTAATTAAACTTTTTTTTTTTTTTTTTTGGGGGGGGGGGGGGGGGGGGGGAGTATTACCTTCCACATCCAGAGACATAACAGAGACGGACTTGTTTATCCTCTCCCGGTTGTTCATGGCAGATTTTTTCTTTTTTCTCCCAAATGACTAACTGGCTTTCAATCCTCTTCCTTTGACGGGCCCTGATTACTCTCATGTTTTAGTAGGAGCCTCTTTTATCAATTGTCTGCTTCAGAGATACGTCAGTCTTACGAGCCTACATAGGTGAGAAAAACAAAACGAAACATAAATTGAAAACAAAATGTTGCAGTGTACATCAGCAGTCAAGCACAATAAAATCTTTTGGACAGATCACAGCTTTTTCCAACCTTTTTGCCTCTTGGTCCATAAAACAGTTGGTATTTTTACTATGTACTACATGTATTTAAAGTAGCTGAGCAAGGAAATATCACAAAATAGACAAATTATACATTTACAGAAAGCTTATACCAACCAGAACACAAATCATCTGCTCTAAATTCTTGAAATATCAATGAAACGCGATAAGAAGCTTTTTCTCAGAACTTCTATACTTGGCTTGAAACGAAAATTACCGAGTACAGAATAATGACGTCACACGTGCACCTCGAGCCTCTCGCCTAACTCGAGATTCAACGCGAGATATATGCAACTGTGTACTATATCCAGACCTCACATGACTCGGACTTACGCCAGCTGATGATGAAAGTGGAATCAAAATCTCTCGAAATCAGCTAATCACATTTTAATATTGCATATTAAGCAGATTATATTATATAATATTGAATCATGCAAATAGATTTGTCCAAATATCCTTCTATGTTGTGTAATTTGCCGAGATGTTTTCGTAAACGGGCATAGCCTGGCAGGATGATTGTTGTTGACTAGTTCAGTAAATATAAACATGACGGTGAATCGAAACCAGACTTTGATAGCTCTTATAAATCCACAAACATATAAATATAAATGTTGATTTTGGTATCATGTTAAAGCTTGGGAAATTGCCTTTAAAATGATATATCATACAATCTGATCACTTCACTACCCATGTCCAAGTTTGCAGTGTTCTTGTTTTGTGAATGGTTGCATCTTTTGTTTGATTTCCAAAGATAACTTCATCCTACATGTCCTATTCAGGGGCCCCCTGCCTCCAAAAAGTGGGGTTGCTGATGGGACGACAGTGGGGGATCCCCTTCCACCCTTATAGACATGAAAAACACTGGCAACCATCTGGTAATTTGTTTTGATTCACCAAAGGATTCTTGAAATGTTATTTTGAAAAAACGGTAAACAGACGCATTCATTTATGATAAACACAACAAAAAAGTCCCCCCTAATCAAAATAACGTAACTTTTTAACAAAAATGTTTTGAGCAAAATAACTTGTAGGATTGTTCCTACACTAATTCACTAACTTATGTGTGAAAATCAAACTGGTCCTTCGAGTCATGCATGAGTGAGCTTACAATAAAGGCAAAATTGTCCATTTTCAAAAGTCACATGACTCTTGTGACTTTTGAAAAGTGACAATTTTGCCTTTAAAGTGTGCTTACTCATTCATGACTCGACGGATGAATTTCATTTTCACACATAAGTTAGTCAGTAAGTGTAGAAACGATCCTGCCAAGTTATTTTGCACAAAACCTTTTCGTTAAAAAGTTACGCTAAAATTTGCTGAAACAGCCCTACACATTCAAAAAATGACAAAATGTCTTGCCTAGTGTGGTTCCAGTTTATCGCCATTGTGCATGACAGATCGATCGTAGTTCAGCGGTGCGGCAGCTCCGAGGCACCGAGCCGCTGCCTCGGGTGGCGCGCACCCAGCCAGAGCCCCATACCAGTGCGCTAGTACCAGCACAATAATAAACAACTGTCCAAATGATAAACTGTTATATTTATGCAACGCTCGACATTAACGCTTGCCCGATTGCCCGGGGCAAGTAAAAATTCTTGTTGGGCAAGTAAAATGTCATAAATGGTCTATGTTAGTTGCCCGCTCGGGCAACTATAAAACTACACAACTACGGAAATAATTACGACTTATTTATCGTCCGTCGGAGTTATAAATTAGCGCAAATTACGGCACTCATTTCGACTGTTTATCGTCCGCGATTAAGCTTTAAAACTTATAAAAAGCCGCATTTTCTCGAAGCGCATTATCGTAACTTTGTTCGCTAATTTCAAGAAGATAACGATATTTCCAGATTAGTTTGACATCGCTTTATCAGCAATCATTTTGATATTGCCTGCTCTTATTTTGCGATGTTGAAAACAAAGTTTCAGATTTATTTTGCGTCATATCCTCGAAGCGCATTATCGTAACTTTGTTCGCTAATTTCGAGAAGATAACGATATTTCCAGATTAGTTCGACATCGCTTTATCAGCAATCATTTTGATATTGCCTGCTCTTATTTTGCGATGATGAAAACAAAGTTTCAGATTTATTTTGCGTCATATCCTCGAAGCGCATTATTGAAACTTTGTTCGCTAATTTCAAGAAGATGATAACGATATTTCCAGATTAGTTTGAAGTCGCTTTAACGGCAATCATTTTGATATTGCCTGCTCTTATTTTGCGATGATGCAAACGAAGTTTCAGATTTATTTTGCGTCATATCCTCGAAGCGCATTATCGTAACTTTGTTCGCTTATTTCAAGAAGATGATAACAATATTCCAGATTAGTTTGACATCGCTTTATCGGCAATCATTTTGATATTGCCTGCTCTTATTTTGCGATGATGAAATCACCGTTTCAGATTTATTTTGCGTCATATTCTCGAAGCGCATTATCGTAACTTTGTTTGCTAAGTTTGAGAAGATGATAACACTATTTTAAATAAGTTTGACATCGTTTTATCGGCATTAATTTTGATACTGCGTGCTCTTATTTTGCGATGATAAAACTGATGTTTTAGTAGTCCGACAGACGATACATGTCGTGAGTCGACATAAATGCCGTGATTTTACCGTTTTCATTATCAAATAGAAGCCAAAACGTTTTGAATATTAGTCAATAAAATTATCAGTCATCATGCTTATTTAATAAGTCCGACAGAAGACAAATCAGTCGAAATGAATGCCAAAATGTTACTGATTGCGTTATCCAAATGATGCAAAAACATTTTGATTATTACTTAATAAAATCATCATTGAAAGTATGCTTATTTAATAAGTCCGACAGACGATAAATGAGACAAAATAAATGCCAGAATGTTACTGATTGCTGTAAATTGCTGAAATTTGCACGCATGATAAGTGAAGTGTATAGAATACGATGGTAATTTTTTTAATTTTTGAAAAATTCATTAATTTGCATATTTATGGTAATTTATGCAAATAAGTCATGAAATTCATATTTTTACCCATAAATCATATATTATTCATAGTTAAACTCTGGTTTTCACTACATATATTCTTTAGAGCATTTGGAATGATAATACGACAAAAAAATTTGGAAGAGCCCGGTTCTTCCTTATGTTTTCTATTGTTTTGTTAATTTCTTATGTATTTCTTTGTTTTTTAAAACTTGTAATGTATTTTATTGTTTTTGTTGTTTATTTTATTTCTAACTATATTTTAACTATTTTGAACCCCAAAACCAACAAACAAAATGTAAACAACACCAAATAACTAATGATACACCTCATTTTACGAAAATTGATATTTCCATATGTTTTGTACACAAATCACGAAATTGAGCGATTTTCGGGCTGACATGCATAGACAAAAGGTCACGTGACTTTGTAACGGTAGGTCCGATTTTCGGAATTTTTGTTTTAAAATGTGCGCAAGACCCGAAAGAAAAAAGCCACCAAGCAGCGGCGCGTCATCTTACAGTGTTTTGGAGCAATAACAAAAAATTGCGGAGGGGGGGGGGGGCCATTATGCCCCCCCCCCCCCCCCGGCCTTATTAGGGTTAAAGTAGTAAATAGTACTACAGTATCAGTCAAAATAAACTAACCAGTTTACTGCAGTAATTTCCAGTAATCCCTATTATGTGTACAAAATCAATAGGGATTACTGCACACAAACGTTAGGGGGGTTAGTTTATTTTGACCAATACTGTAGTAGCCTTAGCAAAGTCTTTTTAGTGACTTTATGAAGAATGGTTTCATGGTCTTCTCCGACTCGTCCTCTTCCTTCTATCTCTCCTGCAACATCATCATCATCACTAAGATCACTACCACTGTCAGTATATTTTGTGGAGCTATCAACTTCGATGTCTACATTTAGAAGAATTTCCTCCTCAATATTGGACATTGTAATGAGATACTTGGCGTTCGAGTGGCATTTACATACAGGTACAGTACACAAAGTATACAGCTGATCATGTAGTGCGCGCGGGTTTGGGAGCGCTCGCATGTGATCGCTCCACTTGCTACATCACGTACCTGCACACAACGGGCTGATCAAGGGCGAAAAAACAGGCAGCAATTTCATCACTTTTGATTAGTCAATTCTGTAACAATTTTTGAAAAGTAAATATGAATTATTAGGAAGATTGTAGCATTCCCTTTGCAATGATGCCAACACTATTATAGTCATATTCATCCCCATCTAGCTAGTGGAAACCTAGCAGATGATTTGTAAATTGCAGATATTCCCTTTAATAATATGTTCTGTTAACAAAAATAATTACAAATGATGTACAGAGGTAATATAGAAGCAAATAGCAAACAATTCCTGAATAAAGTTTGTATGTTTACAATATTATCAAATCGGACAATACACACAAAACCACAAGACCAACTTGACTTTCGATCCATATAATGACACCGGAAGTATAGATAAATCAATCATGATAATCGTTTCAATCATATATACTCACATCTATCAAAAATGCACAATCAAAAAAAGGATACCCTAATTTACTCATTCAGAGTTAAAACTGCGCCATGAAAATTATGGGCATTGACATGTATGGAACAATGTAAATACGCTCGACTATGCGGTACATGTGTGCAGTCAGTGCAGAACTGTATTTCGCACAGAACAGACAGTAGCCAATGACATGCTCTGATTGTTAGCGGGCAAATGAGTGAGCGGGCCAATGAAAGATCTAGATCTGAGCAGGCTAGTGTTATTGACATTTCAACCGTGTCAATGTTAAAATGTATCATGAATATTCATGATTGTTGGACTTTTGACTCAATAAACAGATAACTAGATGAATATGTGAAGTGGTGTGATCAATTGTCATAATTTGATACTGAATACATCCAAAACGAAAGAAATGGTAATTGATTTTCGGCGTGCAGACACAAACCATGACCCACTGTTTATTCATGGCAAGGTGATTGAACGAGTAGATAGTTACAAATACTTGGGGACGATCATAAATGAGAAGCTGAGTTGGAAAGAATACACTCAAATGTTGGTGAAGAAAGCAAATCAAAGAATGTTTTTATTTAAACTGTTTGGATTTCGGCAATCTTTTATCCCAAATTCAATACATACATTCAATTCAACTGTAAAACGATAAGAGCTAAATTGGCTCAGATTGTAATTTGTATATGTTTTCTTGATCCCTTTATATTAATTTTCGCACTTAGGTGCTGCAAATTGTTGAAATTTTTGAAGAAATTTATTGTATTAATGTTCATTTTTAAAGGGATATATCTAGTAACTTTGTTGACATACATGTGCAAAAAGAGATGAATGGTTGATGCAATGTTTGATATGTCCACAGGGTATTGTGTGAAAATTTCAAGTCAAATGGACGTTGCATGGCCGAGTAATGGGCAAAAATGCAAAGTGATATTCACTAACTCACTGCACTCACTGTGTACACGGTTTCGAAAATCCAACGGATATCTTTGTAACGAAAGGGAAATCCGAAACCTGTCCCATGATTTTATTGTTAATACGAATACAACAAGGTATGAGGGAACCGCTAGAATTTAAATTTTATCTTGAGGATTTGGACAATGTTACTAAGTCCCTTTAATATCACATTTAATTATGATCGATACAAGTGTTCTTTGAAATATTATAAATTTCACTTAAGTTTAAAATGAAATCAAAAGAGGGTAATTATCATATATGTACAATTGCCATTGCTTTAACAAGGAAATTGTACCGTACATCACTTAAAACTAAGGCTGAGACCGTTCAGTCGATCACACCGGGTTCCGACCGTTTCAATCGGTACCCGGTTTCGTTTTATCGGAAACGGTGCCAGAAAAAAAAAAAAAATAAATAAAATGTTAAAAAAGAAATTAAGACTATCACTTAATGTACATGTAGCGGAATTCAAATAACAAGGCGATAGCCATAAAGTGTCTCGCCCATTTGCACGCATTCATGCAACATTGGACCTCATTTGACCTTTGACCTACTTATGTGACCTTTGACCCCAGCATATCATGGAGGGCGGTATAGGGCATCTACCAATCAAGTTTGGTTACAAACAGATGCAGGGTTGGAAAGTTATTCAAATGGACGGACTGACAGACAGACGGGCAGACGGACGACAGACGGACGCAATTTGGATCCCTTAGTCTCCCCTCCACCTACGGAGGGCTCGACAAAAACGTGGCAATCGATATCATTTACTTTAAGAGAAAATTTTGATCGCAGCGGTGGGTAATTCGTAACTGAAGTTAGAGTGCGAGAGCCGGGGCCCGGGAACCGAAGTTAGCTAGCACTAGCACTAGCATAGCACTCTTTCTCGATCTTCTCGAGATATCGCGCGCGCTGCGAGGTACCGAAAACTTGCTGCTAACTTCAACCTTCGATTATAGCGGCCGATTTCAGCTTATACCTCCCGAACGTTCTTTGGAAATTTACCGATATTCAGCGCAGTTTTTCATTGTTTTAGGGGTCATTTTTTATTCTGTTCAGCTTTCAAATGCCATGTTATCATGTAAGTAGACTACCAAAACGGTGTAGATCACAAAAATGCTAATTTATATCTAGCCACTTTTTGAAGGAAGTGGCTCACCATCACGATCATACAAATTTACATTTGATGTTTCCCCGCGACTGGCGGGCTGAGTTTCTGTGAACGTGTGGCGCGATGCTGAACAAACGATCGATTTCTAGGTCCAATTTGCTTCGGAAAAAATACTTTTCTTGCGAAACTGAGTTAATTCTGGATAGTCTGTAACTATTTTTCCGTAAAGATTGATATGTAAATCCATCAAAGCGTCAATATTTGTAATATTATTTGCATATTAAAAGAGCAATATAAGCACCAAACAGTGCATTTTTGCTGATGCTTGCACGATTGCATAATTTTACCGGTCCGAGTTTCAAATTTATCGGGATACTGGTTCCCGAACCGGTTATAGTTTATCAGTACCCGGTTTTGAAAATATCCGACATGACTCAGCCTTACTTGAAACAAAACATTTTTTTTCCATAAAACTTAGCTAGCAAGTCAGGAGTATGATAAATTAGAACTTCACAGAATATGAAAGAAAAAAATCATCTGTTTCATTATTTCATAGTGAAATATTTTAAAAAATTCTCATTTTTGTGACGTACGGGACATACCATTATGGACACGCCCTAATTAGCATAATTAATTAATTTTGAAACTTGAAAATTTGGTCAACTATTGCTAGTAATTAGTTTTACTAGTCCCCATATCTTGATTGATTAAATAAATAATAGAAATAAAAATGTAATGTTCCGTACGTCACGCTAATATTTGAAAAATGCAAATTAGATGTCCCCTACTCATTAAATATGCAGCATTACGTGATTGTTGTGTTATGAATATGATTGTCCACCACCATCTGAGGAGTTGACTCCTCAGATCACTATCTTGCTCCAGGCTAATGCCGCTGCCAGAACAGTTTGATGGACAACACCTGTTAGTGCTAGTCTCTAGCAAGGAAACATCTGTATAATTTGTTTTTTGTAAAGTCTCACATATAATAGTAACTAAACATTTGGCACAATAAACCACTATATAAATTAGTAGTATGGACAGTAATGCTGTTAGGTAAAGAAAAAATCCCGGATCGTTCTCGGATCGGTAGAATTCAAAATCGCTAACGAGATTCTCGGATCGGATCGGATCTCGGAAAAAAATAATATTGCAATTTGCTCTGAAAAAAATGCAACGTTGTAGACTTATCTTTCTTGTTTTATATGCCAATAATATTAACAATGTTGACGCTTTAAGGCATGCACATACATGTATCAATCTTTACAGAAAAACAGTTACAGACTATTCAGAATTAACTAAGTTTCGCAAGAAAAATATTTTTTCCGAAGTGAATTGGGCCTAGAAATCGATCGTTTGTTCAGCATCGCGCCACACATTCACAGAACTCAGCCGGCCAGTCACGGGGAAACATCACATGTAAATTTGTACGATCTTCTTGGTGAGAGCCTTCACAAAGTGGCTATAAATTAGCCTTTTTGTGATCAACACAATTTTGGTAGTCTACTTACATGATAACATGGCATTTGAAAGCTGAACAGATAAAAAAAAATACCCCAAAACAATGAAAAACTGCGCTGAATATATCGATAAATTTCCAAAGCATGTTCGTGAGGGAAGGTTGAAGTAGTTACGGTACCGGTAGCAGCATGCAAACAAGTTTTCGGGCCGCTGCACTGCTGGCATGTTTCACGCATATTCGCTCGTGTACGGGTCTTTGTTTCATACGCCGGATTCATCTGCGATCTGATATGTATAGTTATTATTTACCGATTTTTTTAGTAGTTGTTTGCATTGCTTTGCGGCTCAGTTTTTTTCTGTTCAGCTTTTAAACGCCATGCAATCATGTAAGTAGAATATCAAAACATTTAAACATGGTGCAAATAACCAAAATACGTATTTTGAGCCACTTTTAGAATGCACTGGCTGATCAGCTCGATCATACAGATATACATCTGAAGTCTCCCCGAGAGTGTCGGCCTAACTTTGTGTGCATTTCCGTCGGCAATATCGTTCAAATGACTAGCAATTTTGCGCATCCTGTTCAATTTTCGACTGCGAAACGAATTAATGAACCAAGAATTTCTCCAAAATAACCACTCATAAAGTAAACAATATTGATTCCCCCATTCTTTATTTAAATTACACTACTTAATGGACTGTCAAACATACACATTTTCAATTATTACTGGAGAAAATGGGTCGGCAAAATCTTCCGATATTTTCTACCGAGAAAATTCATTTCTCGGATCCGTCTCGGATCCGGCTAGGAAGCGATTATCGCCGGGAAATCGGATCGTTCCCGGATCGGATAACAGCATTAATGGACAGCTTTACTTCTGTAGTGAAAATAAAACTGACATCGTAATTTCATTATTCTAAGGGCTTGGGTCATTTTTTTAAAATCCTTACAATGATACAAGGCTAGTGGCAGTGTTGAGTGGGTTTTGCAACAGGTGGCATTGGGTTGGTAGACGTCTCTCTCTCTCTTCCTCTCACACACACTTTGGCCCGTATTCACAAAGGAGGTTTGTACAAACCATGGTTTGACGATGGTTTACATCTATGGAATGCTGCTCGCATACCGTAAATTGTAGATCAACATTGTTAACAAGTATGGAGTTTGCATTCCTTCTCCATCAGTTTACAAATGGCATTCCATAGATGTAAACCTTGGTCAAATCATGGTTTGTACAAACCTCCTACAAACCTCCTTTGTGAATACAGGCCTCTATCTCTGACTACGGGAACTGGTTGGTCTGTGTGCAAAGTTTATGGCGATTTCAGAATCATGAAGGGAATGGATTAAGAAAATACTGCTGAAAACTGCTTGTCTACTAAAAAAAATCGCCAATGTGGTAAAATGAGAGTCGTATACAGCCTAGCTTTCAATCCTAGCGGGATCTTCGTCAGGGCAAAATGACAGTTACTACAAAAAGAACACAAAATATATACCAACATTAACACATGTATGGATGGGGGGCTGGGGGGAGGAAAGGAGGCGGAGACACAAAACAATGAAAGCAAAGTGAGTGCCAGGACAGCTTGACCAATCAGGTTAAACAGGCATAGGAGGGTCCTTAAAGCGGTGGTCACAACCCGCCGTACTTGCAAGTGCGTGCCCCGTGCGTGCTGTCTACTTGCAAAAACGTGGGCAAAATTTGGGTATCCGTACGTGGTGAGTACCGACTCAGTACCGACTCAGTACGGATTTGGAGCACGCAGACACGACGTAGCACTTTTAGTGCACGAGGAACTTTCGCTGCGTTTTCGCTGCGTTATACAGCCAATGAGCGCACGTGCGTGCTACGCACGTGATAAGTGCGTGGTCCGTGCTTACTCGGCACTTCCCAGTTCAACTGTCCAATGAGCACGCAGAACTCACGTGGACCGTACCGAGTAAGCACGTGCTCCGCACTTACAACGCACGTTGTGCGCACTGATTTCTGCAGTATAATATGAGCAAAAAAGGTTGTTCGCACTTGCACGCACTTAGTGAGTAAGGACACCGTACGTGAGCAGCACGTGTAAGTACGGCCTCCGTACGATAACGTGGCAACCGCACGGAGACCGTACGTTGTAAGCACGTTGTAAGCACGTACAACGCACTTACCACGTGCGCAACGTACGATGCACCCAACCGCTCACGGCCAGGCGTGGCGTGCGGGCCACGCACTTACACCGTGCGTTGACGGTACCCTCCCTCCCTGCTCTTGCCACTCCCTCCCACGTTTTCAGAAAAACGTAGCGGCCGTGGCCTCCCAAAAAAACGTACGGACTAAAAACACGCACGGTGGGTTGTGACCAGGGCTTTCGTGGCTGCAGTCAAAGGAAATGTGATGAGAGTGTAGGGCTTAGAGAAGAATAGAGGTAGGAAGGATCAAAGAAGGAAATTAAGGTACAGAAAGAGACATGTGAACAAAAGACAGTTGATGAGGTGTTGGAGTGCACTGGGGCACTTAGAGGGGGTTATGACAGTAGGGGATGGGAGTGAGAGGATTAGGACAAAGAAAGTGAAGGGAATGGGTTAAAGACCTCATTTTAGGCCATAAAGTGAGGTCAGTACAAGCGAATCTGTTACCTCATGGATTATGCAAATTTCTATACTAAAACTCTGAACTTCAGACTTTTAGCTTTTAAATGATACCAAATTTGACATGCTAAAACAGGCGCGGTGGAGCACTGTAATTAACGAGCGTTCGAATATCGCCAAGTAAACATCATTTGCATAAAATCAACAACTGTTTACCGGCCAATGCAAAAAAGGTAAACAAATAAAGAAAGCGAAATCGTCTCAAGTATGATGAATAGCTGCAATCGAAGCTACTAAATAGATAACCTGATAGAACTAAAAGACACTCATAATATGACAAGAGTGATTGATGCATCGAAAATGCGAAATTTTAAGGATACTTTTTACGATAAAAACGAAAAAAATGAGACAGGAACTCACCCTGTAATTCACTATTTTTCCGAGAGCGGCAAAAAATCACTGAATAACCATTGAACGGAAATTTAATGACCTCAATCCTCATGAAATATCGATTGTCATCGTAACTGGATAGGGTAGAGTCAGAAAAAAACGTACCTCAATGTCCGAGTCTCGTTGAAAAAAATGCCTGGGCGACTGTGATAACCAGTCCCTCACGTTCAAAGTTGTGTATATTTCTAAATCTCTTGCATGCGCTCGTTACATAGACAATGGGCGATCTGCTGCACTGTCGGGTCAGCTGATTTGCCAGAATGGTGGATGACCGATATCAATTGTGTACATGATCAGGCGCATGCGCAGTAGAGTACGCTGACTACACATTTTTAAATTAATGCTCTTGAAACAATACTTATAACTCTAAAAGTACAACATCGGCCAAGCGGAAACTTCACCCATAAATAGATTCAATCCTCATTATTATACATACTAAGTCTCTACTTTAGGAATTGCTGGATAGGGCAGAGTCAGAAAAAAATAGACAGCTTGTTTATCAATGGGTAAAATTCAAAACACACTAAAATCTCAAATAATATTCGATAGATTTTCATATTTTTCCACACACACTGAGTTCATAATAAATTTAGTTAGTATAAAAAGTTTCAGACCGGTAATTGCAGTAAAAAGGGCACAACACGGATTTCAAGATTTTGCATTTTTGAAACCACGTTTTTGGATTCACTTAAAAGTCCGTTGGAAATTCAAATAGCGCGGGCCGATAATGATATGCAAATCCGGGTGCTCCACCGGGCCTGAAAATGAAGATGAATTTTCACCATCAAGGGGGACATTAGCTTGCACCTGCCCTTTAACGGATGAAATTTGTATCCAATAGGTATTCTGTAATCTGTAAGACATACTTGTTAACTTGCAAAAGGTTTGGGGTGGTATCTTGAATGCATCAAACGTGTATTTCGTCTTTCAAACAGACAAAGTAAAATTTTGCGAAAAACGCAAGATGCACATGGGCAATTCCACAAAAAAGTGGACATGAACTAAAAAAAACAATTTGCTCTATTTCAAATCCTATTGATTTTTCCATACAACATGATCCTGTGATTATATCTTTCAGTTCACATGATTTTTTTTTATTCTCGGGTGTCTCCTTATAGGAGAAACGGAAACCATACATGAAACTCCACACATGGGACTACCCTGTGCAAATTTCAGGAAAATCCTTATGTTTTCCAAATTTTCTGGTATTTTTATTATTTAAGGCACCAAATTTGATGACTGATAATCAAAGTACCTTTTCAGATTAAAATTTCAGTCTTTTGAGTGCTCTAAAGTATATTTTTAAATTAAATAAATCCTCCGGACAAACTGTAATGTCCGTGACGCTCAAAAATGTAATGTCCGTGACGCAACGTTATGTTGTCTAGATCACATACCTGGCCCGTTTCGCAAAATCCAACTTGGATTCAATTCATCATTGCCTTGTCTATAATTGAATACCTAAATCACCTTTGTGAGGTCTCAGAACTCACAGATTTTTGCAAAGATGTATATGGATGCAAAAAGTCATGTCCAAAAAATGTAAAGTCTGTGACGGCGCACATTTTGCAGAATTTCTCAGTTACGAATTGGATAAATGTTCTGAAACTTTTTTTGCATACTTAACCAGACTATTGCTTTGTAATTAAAATTAAAGTTAGACATTAGGTAGAGGTATGAATTAGTAGTGGCATTGGAAAGTCATGAAAATACTGTCTGTTTGTAATGTGCGTGACGCTGGAGTTGCCCACATGTTGTTTTCTTTTGTTTGCGATTCGCCGACGCCGCAGTGAGCGAATAACACAGTACATTCACACAAAATAGAAGCATCAGGTAATGCCCAGGCCCAGGGGTCATATTTTGGAGGCGCAAAGGAGCCTTTTGCCCCCAGGAAGACCCCGGCAGACTCATATTTGGATTTGTTACATTCCCCTCTAAATGTACATGTGTTCAGAAATCAGTACGCTCTTTGATGCACCAAACCTCTCTGGGCTGCTGGTCTATATCTTGGTATAATCTACACATCTATATTTTTTGGTGATGCTGACCCCAGTGTTCCGTCTTTTATAAGGTAAAAGGCAATATTTTTGTGTGGGCTCTATAGGCCACATTTTTCAAGGGATTTTGTTCGAATTTTGAAAGAAATCCGTCAAGGACTAAGGAAGTTAAACTGCATGCACACTAGAGTGCAAACAAGACATATATCTATCAAAATATGACCTTTGACCCTGTAAAAGACAGAACACTGGAGACAGCATCACCACAATCTATAAGCTTGTAGATTATACCACCATACAAAATTTGGAATATGGCAGTTAGAGCTCACACACAAGAATATGACGCAGCGGTGGCGGCATAACGCTGCTGAATCCAAAGTATCCCCCAGCAGCATACTGCTGGGGGACAACATTCAAAAAGTGCTTCCATTGATTCAATGTCAATATTTAGTGTACTAAGATTAATTTATTGAAAGGATTATCCGTTTTCTCACCAATAACATCTAGATGAACTGTGCCTGGCTGCACGAGTGGTGCTGCATGGTGTGCATGCTCACTTCCCAGTGAAGACCATGGTAGAACTTGCTACCATGGTAACGCCTCGCCTCATCCACAAACTTCTTAAACCGATCGTCCGTCTCAAGTGTCTTCTCCTCGATCACACGCGAGTTGAGGAACTCCCACGAGAGAAGGGGAAGGCGGACGTGCTCGAAGACATCGCCGATGAACTGGCGGCAGTTTGCGAGGTCGTAGCGAAGCCAGTGAAGAGTGGCAAGATAGACTTCTTCCTCCTTGGCGATGTTCAAGCCATCCTTGTCAATTATACTTGGAAGCAAAGGGTACAATAGAAGAAATTACATGGTGAATGGAATTTAAAAAGTAAGAAATAACTTGAAAATTAATTAAATAAAAAAGAAACATGATATTGATAATGCATGCATTCTTTGCAAAAATTCAAATGGAGCGGCAGGTTAACCATGTGTAACATCCATAAATCCAGACCCTATAATTACAGTCCTCTGATTATCATCTAACCATTTCACGTCCTCCTCTTTATTGACCACTTGTAACCAAACACTCACATCACCTACCGACCCCTCGTTCCCACACATTCCTTGCCTAATTCACCATGCTGACCAACTATACTTATATGTTGTATGTTTATGTCATCATAGTCATAGACCACCAGTGTCTATACTGTTGTACCAAGCATTTGACTGAATAAAATATCAATCACTTATCCTCCCAACGATCGTTGTTTCAGCATCACTTATTCAAATATTTAATATTACATTGGCGACGAAGATTTTTTTAAAAACTATACACACGCATGGATACAGTCATTCTAGCTAACATGGCCACATCAGTTTCTATTCTTCCGTTCCTCCCGGATCCCGACCCATCAGTGACTGCGGACCGGTGGCCGAGATGGCTAATGGGCCTCGAATTTTACTTCGATGCAGCCGAAGTCGACGACGACAACAGGAGGAAAGCTCTGCTACTGCACTTCATGGGTCCCTCGACGCAGCAGCTCTTCCTAGACACCATCAAACCGAAACTAGCCGCACAATATCCAGCACTACCAGAGACGTATGCCAACATGACGTCAGAACTGTCGGCGCATTTCATGCCCGAAATCAACGTTGAGTTTGCCATAACCAATTCAGGCAGGCTCGACAACTGAGTGATGAGACGGTGGACAAATACGCTGACCGTCTCCGTACCCTCGCAGTAAATTGTTCGTTTCCTGACATCGACAAGGAAATTAAGTTCCACATCATCTCCAGCTGTATTGATCCGAGTCTACGGCGTCGAGCGCTGCGAGAGTCGAGACTTAGTCTATCCCAACTGTTGACTATTGCTCGAACATGTGAAGCCACAGAGAAGCAGGCAAAGCAGATTGAGGAAGGCCTCAATAACATATCTCTTGCCAGAAGCTACAACGTCAGCTTTCACGAGACATGCTCGAACTGTGGACGTCGACACACACGACAGGAGACATGTCCAGCACGTGCTCGAACATGCAGCCACTGCCAGAAATTGAACCATTTCGCAGACGTGTGTCATTCCCGAATGGCCGGGAGACAAATTTGATATAACTATTTCTATTAGACCTATTCCCCTTGGCCATGAGTTGACATCTATGTCAGACCCGAGTGTATTTTATATCCAAACTTGTTTCCCCTTTTTCTTCTAAATCTTGCTGTTTCTTAGTACTAAGATCTGTTATAGGCATTATTTAAACATTGGGAAATCTATGACAGTGTGTCGAGAGCCAGACTTTTTAGAGATTTTGCATGGGGGTATACCTATATACTGCTTTTTTTAGGTAGATACAATTTGGCCGTGAAAGTTGGCCGTGAAAAAAAAAAGTTTGGCCGAATTTGGCCGTAAAACGTAAAGAGTCTAGCCGTCAAGACTAGCCGCGATATGGCGGTGTGGCGGGGTGACGGTATAAAAAACAACTTCTACGTCGATACTCAGCAGGATCCAAAAGTCCGGATATAATGCCGAGGAACGAATAAACAAAACAAAACAGGACAACACAAAACAGAACAATAAACATATAGTGTGTGACCTCGGCCTAATTGCCGAGGGCGGGAAATGCTCTTCTGAAGGTCGCCAGCGAGTTGGCACCTAAGGCTAATGCATTTGTTGGAAGAGCATTCCAAGACAAGACTGTCCGCAGGAAGGAGTTCTTGTAGTTGTATACTTCGGTTCGACATGGAGTAGCTTACTTATTTTCGTGATATTGACGAGTGTTATTAGGCGCCATCGGCATAATGAACGCGCGCGTTCGAAGGCGATATCGAAATATAATTAATATCGCAAATCTGATCATCGCATCGGAATCTGCACTATTTTTTAAATATGTGAGTACAATTTCAAGAAATTTGAATGATTATTATATTAAGTCTTAAACTTAAAGTTAAACTGTTGGAAATGTTTTACGGTGCCGATGCCATGGAATCATGGATCACACCATACTTCTACGTCGATACTCAGCAGGATCCAAAAGTCCGGATATAATGCCGAGGAACGAATAAACAAAACAAAACAAGACAACACAAAACAGAACAATAAACATATAGTGTGTGACCTCGGCCTAATTGCCGAGGACGGGAAATGCTCTTCTGAAGGTCGCCAGCGAGTTGGCACCTAATGCATTTGTTGGAAGAGCATTCCAAGACAGGACTGTCCGCGGGAAGAAGGAGTTCTTGTATACTTCAGTTCGACATTGGAGTAGCTGGTACTTATTTTCGTGATATTGACGAGTGTTATTAGGCGCCATCGGCATAATGAATGCGGTTGGGTCGATAGCAACAAGTCAATTTTGTATTTTGAACATCATATTCAGGCTTGAAGCTAATCTTCTTCTTTCCAGCGTCTCCCATTTAAGATGTTGTATCATGGCCGAAACGCTGCTCCTTCTTTGGTAGTCACTGGAGACGAATCTAGCAGCCCGTCTTTGAACTGCTTCAATTTTGGAGATGTTTTTGTTCGTATGCGGGTTCCAGACAGAGGAGCAGTACTCTAAATGTGGCCCAACAAGCGCAAAATAGGCTTGTTGGCGAATCTTCTGTGTTGTTTTCCGCAGGTTTCTGCTGACAAGGCCTAGCATCCGGTTGGCACGTGCTGTGATGTTGGTGATGTGGCCATTCCAAGAAAGGGTGGACGAGAATAGGAGGCCAAGGTACTTCAAGTCCTTGATGGAAGTCAGAGCGTGGTCCCCTAATGTGTACACATTAGCGGTCGGGTTGTTGCGGAGGGTAAACGAGATGTGGTGACATTTTTCCGTGTTGAATTTCATTTGCCATGTATCTGCCCACCTATTAAGCTTGTTCAGATCTTGTTGTAGAGCGTGATGATCCTGTTGGTTGTAGATCGGGCGGTATATCAAGCAGTCATCAGCAAAAAGTCTCAGCTTTGAGGAGATTCCATTGGATATGTCATTGATGAAGGTTATGAACAGTAAAGGTCCCAAAACTGTTCCTTGTGGCACGCCCGATGAGACAGAAGCCCAATCAGATGCTTGACCATCAACTACGACGCGTTGTAATCTTTCTGTCAAAAACGTTCTCACCCAAAGAAGGAGATTATTCCGAAATAGTCGCTCATGTGGCACACGGTCAAAAGCTTTGGAGAAGTCCAATGCGATGGCATCAACCTGCAGCTTCATATCTAGGGCGTGGGATATGTCCTGTGTCGTTAGTATTAGTTGCGTCTCACACGAGCGTCCAGGGCGAAAACCATGCTGGGAGTCATTTAAGATGCTGTGTTCATCGTAGTGGTCCATAACTGTACTAGATACAATATGTTCTAAGAGCTTGCTACATATACGGGTCATTCTTCGATAAGTGTATAGTTTTGTGTCCCACTACTTTGGTGTCGCATAGAAAAAAAATTAAAGCTTTTTTTGTGTTACCTATTTGTGTTGACTTACAAGTAAGTCAAAAATCAAAAAATACAAAAACTAGATGGATCTTCGACTGCGCGCAGTCGAAAATGATGCCTCCGCCATTATGCAATTTATTTATGTCAAGCCCAAATCAACATGTACACAGAATTAATTCTGTCAACTCAATTTTGATGGTACTCTGTCTTTTAGATCTTGACGTATCACAATTAAGAGCTATAAGTGACCTTGACCTTTGCCCTCATGACCCCAAAATCTAATGACTACAATTGTTTCCTATTATACATTCAGGTATCAAGTTGGATTGAAATCTGATATTCAATTCTTGAGATTTCCAATCTCAAGCTACTTTTACATATAATGAGCCCTGTGACCTTTGACCTCATGACCCCCAAAATCTAATCAGTTCATTGGCTCTCCAAGGAACATACATGTACCAAGTTTGGTCAGAATCTGTCAATCCCTTCTTGAGATAACGCGATCACGAGCTATTTTTGCATATATAATGAGCTATGTGACCTTTGACCTTTGACCTCATGACCCCAAAATCTAATCAGATCATTGGCCCCCTAAGATACATACATGTACCAAGTTTGGTCAGAATCTGTCAATCCGTTCTTGAGATAACGCGATCACGAGCTATTTTTGCATATATAATGAGCTATGTGACCTTTGACCTTTGACCTCATGACCCCAAAATCTAATCAGATCATTGACCCCCCAAGATACATACATGACCCAAGTTTGGTGAAAATCCGTTAATCGGTTCTTGAAATAACGCGATCACGAGAACGGGACGTACGTACGGACGGACGTACGGACGGACGGACGGACAACCCGAAAACATAATGCCTCCGGCTACTTCGTTGCGGAGGCATAAAAAAGTAAAGTGATAACTCTTATACTTTTTTTTAATTATTTTTTTAAATGTTCCACCCCCCTCAAACTCGCATGTCACGATGACATCATGTAAAAATATCATATAGCATTTCAAAAAAGATGCATATTTTTTGTCCTAATATACCTTAATAAATTCAATTTTATGAGTTGACTACGAATACCAAGATTAAATACGCACACATGCAACGATTAAAAAAAAAAAAAAAAAAAAGGAATCTGTTTTGTGTGTCCCGATATTTTGCGTCATCTCCGTCACGCATTTTGAGTCCGTCATCTACGGTACAAAAATATGCTAAATTTGAGTGATCGTGGTGGCAACATGTCGGGTGACTACTAGTAGAAAGAAGAGACACGTTTTTTCCCCGGTCTATAGGTAAGTAACATTATTTTTTTGAGATCTTTGTCAAAAACCAGGTCCGTACCTTTATTAAGCGTCATCTCCGAACGCTTTATATTAGCTAGATAAAGATATTAGATTGAATTTCTAATCATTTGTATGAATGTGCCCGCGGAACAACTATACAAAACTATCGCTTATTTGTATTGCATACATTGCTATAAGCTATCAGCGATTTAAATGTGTCTGAAAGTCATCTCCGTCACGCGTCATCTCCGTCACGGCTCTTTTGTGACTGAGATGATGAATATGAGTTGGATTGTCAACTCAGTTAATTGACACACAATGTTGTTTAAAATTGACAAATATTCTATGACAAAGCTTAGTTTGCATTAACTACATGATCAGCTCTGTGCGTAGCACAGAGCTGTGAATTACTGACGATCGAAATGGTGTAGCGTTTTTGCGATGAGGTGTTTTTATCACCTTTAATTATAATTTTTTTGTATTTGGTTAACCTTTTCTAGAGAACAAAAGTGCGTTTTATCTGCGCGCTACATAGAAATTATATGAAAAGAATAATAACTTACCTCAAATTGATGATTAATCCCAAACGGCTTCGCACAAATATTCGAAATTGTCCTGTCGCCTCCAAAGTCATCGGCAATGCATGCTGGGATATATAGGCGAGGTTTTATTCCGGTTCCGCGCGTAAGTGGCGATCGGTTGACTAATACATATAAGCCAGGCCACTGTATAGCAAGGGGTTGCAATACCGAACGGGTTGTATTACCGTACATGCAAATTCCAATAGGAAAAACGTTCGAATTTTGAAAGTTGCATTTGAAAGTCGGCATTAACAGAGGATAATAAATGGATGTTTAGCAAACATTTTCCACCATTTCCCGAAGAAAATAAGCGCCCTGAGGCGTTATACGCGCGTTTTGCCACGCACTGGTGGCAGCGCGCATGTCAATGACATTCCCATGCAAAACATTCACGTTTGGTGCGTCCGGTTAATACAACCCGGTTTGTGCGCTACAAAAAATTCTGCTTTCTTGAAAGGGTGCCGTAAAAGTTCAATTTGCGTAAGTTTGCCGCTTTTTTCTACGAAATAAGTTATCAATTCTTTATCTTGAGAATATATAGATCACTTATTTGTGTTTTATTCATATCTCTGTTCTTCATGTTGATCGTTTTCATGGCGTAAAGAAATGGTATCCGGTAATAGGACCCAATACCATACTCAATGTTAACCTAACCGCCTGGCATATACAGGCGGTTAGGTTAACATTGAGTACATCTTGGCTCGTACGCCAAAGTTTGACCTGCGACCTCACGCATGCGCACTGTGGACACAAATTCGGATACCATTTTGGAATTTTTGCTTCTTACCACAATCTGGACGATAAAAACCTAATTTTGTGAATAAATACACCGAATGGAGCCTCATGTATCAAGACAGTGGACCATTGATGTCCATGGATAACATCCGTCGTAAGTATAAAACCAGATATAAATTGTATAGTATCTTATATACTATTTTTACCAATAATTGTTACGAGCGATACACCTAACACACACTTCAATATGCCAGGCTCTGTGCTACGCACAGAGCCTGGTTAGGTTAAGTTTGCATGAATTTTAGATTATTATATAACATGTGATTATAATGTATTCTTAAACATGTTAAATACACGCTTCAGTCATTTCCGTCACGCTTCAGTCATCTCCGTCACGCTGAGTTCAAATGCATAAATTTCAACAAAGATTATACTCTGGTAAAAAATATTTGTATTGGTATTTTTAGCGATCTATTTACTCGTAATCATGTACCTCTCTTCATCATCATCATCATCATCATCATCTAGACAGGAGTGTAGGGTAGCCCTGTAGATCTCCCGGTCATAAACACGTTGATAGCATTCCTTTTACTGACTGTGCACAGCATGCGCGCATGGAAGTCAAACGATATCAAATCTTTTATTTAACCAAACAATATCCAGGCCATGTTTGAAAGTGACGGCGCTAGTAGCAGTGACTAATGACGCAGGAAGACTGTTCCATGAACTTATAACACGCTTGCTGAAAAAACTGCTTCTGAGGTTGAGTTTACAACGGGTAGTAAAAAACTTCAGAGGATGTCCACGAGTACGTAGATAATCAGATCTGACAAAGAAATGTTCTGGATCGATTCTATCAATACCGTGCAGGATTTTGTAGACTTGGATCATATCTCCCCTCTCCCTTCGGTAGTGAAGAGAGAAAAGCTCAAGTTTTATCAGTCTCTCTGGGTACGATAAGGAGCTCATTCCTGGAATCAGCCTTGTTGCTCTTCGCTGTACTGCTTCAATCTTTTTGTCGTCTGTAACAAATCTTGGGCTCCATGATACGCTGCAGTACTCTAGATGTGGGCGTACAAGTGCTTTGTAGAGAGGTATGAAGATGTCCGGGTCAATATTGACAAAAGCACGCTTGATAAGGCCTAGCATCTGGTTCGCTTTTTGTATTGCTGAGGAGATATGTTTGTGGAAATTCAGCTCACCGTCTATCAATACTCCCAGATCCTTTTCACAGGTGACATTTTCCAGCATTGCATTGTCCATCATATATGAGCACTGTTGATTGTTCTTTCCTATATGAAGTGCCTTACATTTCTGGGAGTTCAAAGGCAGCTGCCATGTGCGAGACCACTTCTGAATGTTGCTCAAATCTTGTTGTAGTACCTGGCTTGAAGCAGGGTTCAGCACAGGAGCATAAATCTTGGCATCATCTGCGTATAGCTGAGTTTTGCTTGCAGTCGTATCTGGTAGGTCGTTCACGAACATGACAAAAAGAGTAGGCCCCAATACACTTCCTTGTGGAATGCCGCTCATCACACTGGCCCAACTAGAATTAACGCCATCTACTACTACCTCTGCTTTCTTTGTGACAAGAAAGCTTTAATCCATGAGAGGAGTGGGTCAGCAATTCCAAAGGATGATACCTTTCTGATCAGTCTAGTATGAGGTACAGAGTCAAAAGCCTTCTTGAAATCCAAATATATTACATCTACCGGTTCACCTTTGTCCATGCTTTCTGTCCAGTCTTCAAGTTGACAAAGAAGCTGGGTGGTACATGATCTGCCTGGCACGAAACCATGTTGAGCTTCCGAAAAGAGGTTCTGGCTTCTCATGTGTCCTACTATGGCATCTCTAAGTACAGATTCCATCACTTTCACCACTACAGATGTGAGGCTAATGGGACGGTAGTTTCCAGGGTCCTTCCTACTACCTTTTTTGTGTAGGGCCGTAATATTGGCTTCTTTCCAATCTATAGGTAGTACTGCTTCCCTCAGCGAAATTTCGAACAACCGCGCGAGTGGCCCACTAATATGATCTGCTAACTCCTTTAAAACTCTGGGATGAAAATTATCCGGGACAGCAGATTTACCGTTCTTTAACAAGAGGAGTTTCTTTCTTACAATTTCAGCGGTAAATATCACATTGTCGAGCATAGCATCGTCGTACTGCAACGTAGGGACTGGAATACTGGTCAGATCTTCTGAAGTAAAAACGCTGCTAAACTGCTTATTTAATATGTCTGCCTTTTCTTGTCCCGTTTTTGCAAAAGTTCCATCTGGTCTCATCAAATTGCATATCTTGGTTCTAACTTTAGCTTTACTATTGACATATCTCCAAAAAGACTTGGGGTTAGTCTTGACCTCAGAGGCAAGCTGTAGTTCGAAGTTCTTGCATAGATCCCTAGTCATACTTCGCAGGGAATTCCTCTCTCGTGAATATGCTTCATAGTCCCACATACATTTAGATTCAAGATATCTCTTCCACAATCTCTGCTTTTTCCTTGATGCTGTCATAGCTTCATGTGTCATATAAATTTTCTTCCTTCTATCTTTCCCAACTGTTCGCTTCGGAATGTTCTCGTCCATGGATTTGGAAAGTGTGTTAGCGAAAAGTTTTCAAGCATCAACACAATTTAGGTCAGCGAAAAGTTTATCCCAGTCCATGAGGCTAAAATCCGTCCTCATTTTCGTATAATCTCCTTTATTAAAATCAAACACCATGCGTTTTTCCTGCTGTACAGTCTCCTGTCCAAGTGCCAATTCAATAATTAAACAAACATGGTCACTTTTTCCTAACGGTGGTAAATACTCAATGTCATGAATAAAATCCATATCATTAGTCAAAACTAAATCAAGAACATTGGGCCGTTGTCCTTCCCTAAATCTAGTCGGCTTCAAAATGTGTTGAAATAAAAATGCGTCCTGGGTAGCAGACAGAAATTGATGTGCAGGGTGTTCCTCTGTGGTGTTCGAATGCCAGTTGGACCAATCAATTTCAGGAAAATTAAAATCACCTACTATAAGTACATGTTGCTCACCTCTTCTGTTCATTTCACGTATAAGCTTACATAAGTGTTCATTATTTAACTGGCTTGAAGAGGGGCTACGATAAATGCAACCCAATAATAAAGTGGTGTTGCCCATAAATGTAACTGAGGCCCAAATTGATTCATTGAAGTCAGCACTAAGTTGAATATCCGAAGCCGACAGTGACTGCTTGATGTACATAATGATGCCTCTGCTTCCTGTAGCGTCCAAATTACAAAAAAAGTCATATCCCTGCAAATTCACTGATGCTGGGAGTAGCGGAAATACTGAACTCTTTGCATTTGCTTCTGTAATCATTACACATTCTGGGTTTTGTTCATGCACCAATAATTCAAGCTCAAGAAATTTATTCACAAGTGAGTCCGCATTCGTGTACAAAACTTTAAAGTCACCGTTTCTCAAACGTTTACCAACATTGTCACTATTTCTTAAATTGCTGCTTGCGGTCCCCTTGAAATTGTTCTCTAGTCACTGCCGTACAGGAGAGGCTCCCCCAACTGCCCCATCAGGTTGCGAGGCATTTTGGTCTTCCGGGTTGGATAACTCTATTTCCACAGAGGGTGCGATCTTGGCTTCTTCATGGGCGCAATTTTGTCCTTGGTTTGCTTCGGAAACGTTATCTTCCTTTGATTCATGATGTCTGCTCCTCCTGGATACAATCCTTCCATTCAGGATAAAAATGTTGGTCTCCCCATCATTCCTCCTCCTCTTCATCCTAATTTCCTGAGAAAATTTCATCACACTGATTGAAAGCAAAACTATTTGGCAAAATTCACTATTTATTCAGCAAGGCAAGTATAAATGGTGGCTCTAGAGAAAAAAATGTGATTATGGTTGACCAATGTTTTTTTTTTCTTTTCACAGTCACCCTTTCTTTCCAAACAAAGATTGAATAAGAAGTGAATTATGTTCTTCAGTTAAAATGCGACGATCTAGTTGTGCAAAAATGTCGTGACGGAGATGACGCATTAACAGTGTACATGTTAATAAAACCCCCAAAAAT
>JBAMJV010011051.1:0-35297 GCA_037951105.1 Echinarachnius parma | reverse complement strand
TGAAAATATTTTCCAAACAGGTCCAATAATGCCACAAATAGACCATCGCCCCATCGCCCTAAAACTCACTTTTAATCGCAGAATGGACCAACTTGCTATGCCGGAGACCCACAATCTGTTTGGTAAATTCAGAGAGGTGGACGGAATAGCTACCACATCTCTGGTTAATTATAACGACTGTGTATATATACTTATCTGCCTTATTTCTTCTTATCTCTCTTTCATCCATCCTTCATTTCCTATTCGTTACCCGTGTATGTAATTTATACTGCTTCAGTGCTCCCTTTTCTTCGCTGGGAATACTTCTCTGACAGATTAGTCCAGTTGATAACATATAAAATGAGCCTGAAAGTATAGACTAATAACTTCCCATGATGCAATTATTAGTGGGGTTGATCGCCCCACATTCTCACTTTTAAACGCAGAATGAGCTATTTGCTATGTGTCCTAGTCTATGCCGGAGACCGCAAATCTGCTTGGTTAATAATAACAACGGTGTTCTAAAGTACACTTATCTGCCATGTCTCTTGTTATCTCTCCAGCAAACATCACCACTGTACGCAGTTAACATTGTTTGTTTGTTTGCTCTTAACGTTTACTCTGGGAATAATGTCAAACTTATAATGCTGAAGACAAAACCATTCTTTTTGAATTATCTGTTAAAAATCTGTTCTGTTCTTTTCTTCTTTTTACTTGGTACCTTGAACACACATTGATTTAAAATTCTAATAATTTGATTGTAGGCCTACCAGTAAAATATTATGCAGGATACAAATTCCAACAAAATCATTTTAAAGGGATAGTTGAGTATTGGTCAAACTGAACTTTAATTAGTAACCAAAACCTGCACCATTACGGCAAGAAAAGTATACACAATTACAAACGACTAAGTAAAACCCCTGTTATCATAAAAAAAAAGAGCCGTTACAACTCAAGAGGGCGCTATTTAAAACAAATCATTGGTTTTAGCCTTTTTTCATTCAAAATTGTGCTTTTAATATTTGTTAAAATGATGATTCAATAGAGATATCATTAACGACTTTTTAAAAACCTATTCTGATTTTTTTTTCAAAGTAGGCTTCGAGCATTTTTTGTCTAAATATCGCCCGGTGATTGCCAGTGAAGAACATTTTGAAAACAAATATATTTATGGATATTTCAGCCGTTTCATAACCGATTTTGATCAAATAAAGTTTTTTATGTCATTAAAAGTGTTCTTTCGAATTTTGCAGTCAGTTTTTCATTATCACACAAAAAAATATCGGGGCCGGGGCACTTCAGGAAATACCAATACTCAACACTTCCACTTTAGCCTCAATCTCTCTCACTCTTTCTCTCTCTTTCTCTTGTTTTAGTCATAGTGTGTTTGAATTCACTATATATGATAGGGGCACGTCAAGTGCTCCACCCCAAACAACTTCTGTAACGCAATTTCCAACATTCCGTGCCCCTAAAATCAGTCTGACCACGCTACACCAAAACAAAGAACTCTCTTATCTTTGCTCTTTTACAAAATATAGAGTGAGTCTGAATGCAAAGTCTAGTAAGCTCCAAGAACGCAAATCTCAGTTGTTTATACTAACATAAAAAAAACATGCTCTTCAGTTTACAGTTACCATGGCAACAGGAATCGGCCAATCCATCAAAATTGTATACCAAAATGTTAGCAATAATATTTTAGGAAAAGACACCAAATTTGGCGAAAATCGAATAAGAACTGTATAAGCGGTGATGGAAAATATAGTTGGGGTGGGGGGGGGGGGGTTGTCATTGAGCCCGGACCCCCACCCCCCCCCCCCCCCCCCCCCCCCCTGGGCTTGATAGGGTTAAACTCCCGTAAACTACTTGACTGTGTTATACTACTGACAACCCCTTTTTATGACTGATCAACATGACCTCATTTGATGAAAATGTGTAACACAGACACTCCCCTAATATACTACAATCCATTGTGGATTGTACAAATATCAGAAACGTTATGAACACTGGCAGAAGATATAGCAACAAGGAAACTACAGAGTCTGATGGCGTTGTCTCCTGCCCTATCTGATACATGAATAGGCCTACCACGCACTTACATACAAACCCAGTTGAACGTATACGGCCGGTCTTCATCTTGTGCACGCTTTGACAAGAGTCTTTATATCAAGACTAGCAAGGAGGGTATGGCTTTCAACTCCTGACTCTTATCAGCACTGTGGTTTTGCCAAGTCTGATCACTTGTGCAAACAAAAAAACTGGGGAAGGACAGGAGATAATTTTAAACGGGGTGTTTTCGTAATGTAAAATTGCCACAGTAGTCATCATGTAAACTGACATGAAAACACTAACCTCAGTTGGTCGGGAAGTTTGTATTCAGGACCCCGTCGATGTATGTGTGGTACTCAACATACATGACACTATCGATGAATAACCATAATTAACTATACGAGACGGTGGATGCACGACCACATCAAAGACCGGTAGTACTTGGTCATCGCGATGATAGCTCAAAGCGCGCTAGTCGGTTGGTTGATTGACTGGTAACAGCCAGAAACATCATTCGCGATGAGCGGAGTCAACTTTCGCCTTGTGAATAGTCCGTAACTCCAATCGTACTTGATTGTAATTTGTTTGTTTGTAATTTTTAACGTGTGAAAACACGCTATGACGGGGCTATGACCCGCCAAGAGACTGTCAAAGCCAACGTTAACAATATATTTAAATCTTGTTCAATCTAAAATCAAATACTATTTGAGTGGTTGATGCCTATATTTTGTTGTGATAAAACATCAATATTTGCTTCACGTACCAGCTGGTTGTCAAGAATGGACGAAGTAGAGATTTTGAGTCGAGCTCGTCTCGTGTCTATCGAGCCAATCAACTTCTTGATCTTATGTATCCAGGGAATGCAAAGCACATTGCGGATGCTCTACATTCGACAGCGACTTGCTCTCGACTACAACTATGAGGTCAGTCCTGGCGGCGAGGGAAACTGTTCGGTGACAAACGTGTCTGATCCTCTGGATCTTCAGATCCAATCAGAGGTTGCTATATGGGTGATGTGGCTGGAAACCATCTCGATGTTCCTCCCCATCCTGATCGCGCCGATGCTGATAGCGTCTTCCGACTTCGTCGGTCGGAAACCAATTTTGATCCTCGGTGGAATCAGCCACCTGGTCGCCTCTCTAATCTTCCTCATCATCGCTTTCCTTGACCTCCACATCGGGGTCACTCTCCTTACTTCCGTTTGCCTGGGTCTGACCGGGGACGCTACGGCCGTTTCGTCCGTCTCGTCCGTCTACATCGCGGACTCGAGCGCGGGGAAGTTGCGCACCAAGAAGATCATCATCCAGTCATTCGTCCTCTTCTGTGGCTGGGGAAGCGGACAGGCGTTCGGCGGCTTGCTTCTTCAAGTCACTCAGAGTTTCGTTAACTGCTTCATGGTCGTCACCGCATTGGCTCTGTTGAACTTGGCGTACACAGCATGGCCCGGGATACTTCTAGAGACGGTTCCAATGCGTATACGATTCTCCGCCCGGACAATAGTTCAGGGTACGCTGGCCAATCTCACAGGACTGTTCGTCAAAACGCCACGCGTCAATAGATGTAAACTCATCTCACTGCTTCTCATTGTATGCTTCACTTCCTTGGCGAATGAATCTCTTTATGAAGTAGTTGTGATTTATGCCTTGGGAAGACCCTTTTGTTGGACCCCTGCGATCGTAGGAGGATACTCTGCTGCAGTCTGCCTCTTTCCTGCTGCAGGTATGCCAATCAAATTAAATGATACCAGTAACATTTTCTTTTACTAACATTACACTCAGTGGTACAGTATGTATGATACTATCAATTCGTTTAATGAGATGTCCATTATACTGGCAAAAGCAAATTATGGAATTGATCTTTTTTTTTTTTTTTTTTTTTTTTATTGAACAAAATAACATATGTACAACAAATGTAATGAACATATTTACAACAGAACAAAAGCAAAAGGGTGCGGTCACTGAAACAAATACAGTATCGTAATATTATGTGCTGACCCGCAGGTATCGGGTATTGCAGTAATTATACCAATAAAGCAAGCGAGTGACACCTCGGGAGGCATCTGTGGAGATCCTGCGGGCCAGGCTACAACAATGTAATAAATGCGTATAACATGTACAATGCATTTGCTATGAACTGGATCAAAGAACATTTTTAAATGAGAACTCTAATCCTAGCTTACTGGAAACATACACATTTTAACATACAAACTTTTGAAAATGTTGTCTAATCTTATCTTTTTTGAGAGCAATCAGGTATTCGGATTTATATTTTAACTTAAAAAAAGAAAGAAGAGATTGAAATTTGGGTTTCTCCTTACTAAATTTACAACGATAAATATAAAATCGTGTGCATAAAAGATAGAAGTTAATACACACATAATTTTGTTGCTCTTTATTAAACCCAAACATTCTTTGAAAGGGTGAAAACTGTACTTGGATCCCCAATTTGGAACTTAAAAATTTCTCCAAACACTTCCAGAGTTGATTAACAACTGTACATTCAACCAAAAAATGTTGAATGGAGTCCTTTATTAAATTACAAAGACTACATAATTCTGTGTCAGACCTCTTAATTTTATACAAAAAATCATTAGTGGCTATAGCCTTATGGAAAGTCTTGACATAAAAGGACCTTAACTGAGTTTCAATTGTGCATCTAAAATTATTTCTATGAATCAAAGCCCAATCTTCGGCATTGACATCTACATCAAATATATCATTCCACTTATTGCTTCTATCTTGGGGTAATAATTGGCCCTTAAAAATTAAATATGAAAATTTTGAAAGACTATTACAAGTGAATAACTTACTAACCACTAATTCATATGGGTCCATTACATCCGTGGACCATACTCCAAATAAAGGGATAGCCTTAATAAGGAAAGAATACTTCCTTCTATCACGAAATGAGATATCAAATTCCAACACCAATTCAAAAAATTCCTTAAAGCGTTTACCATCAAGCAACAAATCCTTTATCATACCACTGAGCATAATAAAAATATTTTTTTGTTTTCAAACAAACATTTCTATTAAACCACACAGGGTCCAGTTTATGCATATCACTTAAATTCATGCTAACCAACAACTTACTTTTAAACACATACCAAACCTTAAGAGTTTCAGCAAGCTGGACATTTACATTCTTTAAAAGTTTATGGAATTGATCTTCTAAATTATACATTGCCCGGCAAACGACACCGTCTTATACACAGAATTATCCTTTTTGGTCAATATTTACCCTGTCTAAACTTAAATGAGAGGTTTCCCCACCGTAAACGCCATACATGAAATTACCCAATGTCGAGATTAAAATGTACTTATAATATTCAAACTTTGAAAATGAGCCAAGCAAATTCACCAGGATTCGAATCCGAGACCTCCGGATTGCTAGACAGTGCTCTATACCATCTCATGAGCTAGAAAGCTCTTGTGATGGTTGTTCATCCCTGATACCCATTTCAATGCACGTTTGTGTACTATCTCAATTGGTACACCATCGCTCAAGCAATCTGAAGGTCTGCCAAATTTTCTTTGCCAATTTTCATTTGTATTATATATTTCTAGTAAGTCTCCCTATGTTTAAAATAGTTGGCTTGTTTATAGATATGTTTTTTTTAAATTGTATTAATGTGCATAACAATCACTCCATGTATACTGACAGTGAATATGTTGGTGTGAATTATACCGTCCTCCCCTTGCAAGCCATAATTCAAAAGTTGTGAAAATCAGAAATAATAGTCGTATATAAAAGAAAAAACAATTTAATGGCTAGACTAAAAAATAATAGGGCTTGAAAATACCTCTTAGGGAAATTATATTACCATTTTATATCAGTTTTAAACGAGTTAGTATGTTTCAAAACTCGACTTACAATCGATTGTATCTCTTTCTGCAACGGGGCCCTGGTCTCGGTCTAAAGAATGTTGAATGTCTCGGCTTGGTCTTCGGCTACCCCCCCCCCCCCCCCCCCCCAACACACCCCTTCAAAATCCTGGGTATGACACTGCCCCTAATGGACAAATGTGACAACAGCGAGCAAACTGTTAATGCGGTCATGTTTAAATTATATTATTCTAAGGGAAAATATGGTTTCTCCTAGACCCCGTTTACAGTGCAGGGCCGGGCCGAGACGCGTCTCGGCCCTGCTTAAATTGCGGTACTCGGCCCCCCAATTTTGGTGCGTTTACAGTGGCGGGGCCTGGCCGCCCTTTCAATATCTTGTCGTAGTGGCGCTCTGCATGTAAACAAACACAGTAAACAAACCAGTATTTTGGAGGCACGCCGGGGTCACAGAACAAAGGCGCGTTATTTGCAATGAATTGTTTTCCCAATTTGGTACCGCATTTGGCCCTGCGTGCGTTTACAGTGAGAAAAAGCGGAGCCGAGACGTGTCTCGGCCGCGGCCGAGACTACCTCCAGAGCAGGGCCAAATGCGCGGCCACTTTTGGTCCCGCATTTGGCCTTTTGAGCGTTTACAGTGAAGAAAAGGCCGGGCCGAGACGCGTCTCGGCCCGGCCTTTTTTTCACTGTAAACGGGGTCCTAGATTCGAACCCGAGACCCACCAGATAGCTTCTTGCTAGACTTGATGCTGATAGAGACCACTGGGATCTCAGGGTTTTAATATCAGTAATTCAGATTTATTTGCTCATTTTCATTCGTTTTTCATTCGTTGTCAGTTAAGGTTTTAAAGAATTCAGTTATTTAACATTTCAGTTTCTCTGTTGTAATTTTAAATGATTTAATAATTGGAACAGAGACAAAATATTAATAAGGGCATACAAAAATGATAAAGTATTAATTTTGTCTGAGATGTGAACTTGCACCTATACTCAGTATTGCACACAAACCAAATCAACTTTGCATGCATTGGCATAATGGGTAATGCGAGGGCCCAGAATGATAAAATAATTATAACATGGGCTATCGCTTGGGAAGCTAGCCCGGCCGGCCTGGCGGCGGGGTGGTCGTTCGATCAGCTCTGGACGCGGTCGGCCGGCCGGGGATTTAGAAGCCGTTGTTGAAATATCAATCGCCGCATATAGTCGTGTAGATTTGTCTAGGACCTGGACACGTTCTTTAGTACAACGTTTTTTTATTGATTCATATTCAAGAAAGGTTAAGAAGAAATTTCAGCTTTGTTGCCACCTTGGCAACATTGGGCAACTTTTTTTATAAGCATTATAAAGTTAATTAGCTAATTTGCATATTTGTGAAATAAGGTCAGGGGTCATTTTTTATCTAGGAATAGTACAATATTGATAAAAACAAGTATTCTAGGGTATTTTGGGGCAAGGATTCCATTTCTGTGGCTCGTTTGTAAGTGCCATATGGGCAACACCCTGAAATCCAAGATGGCTGTCCCTAATTTGCATATTTATGAATATTATTGATTTTCAGTGGCTACAGCCTCTAATTAGCCATAATTACAGATTATTTTCCTCAATCATGTTCTACATGTGTGATAAAGATAATTTAGCTTGGTTGCCACCTCGGCAACCTCTAGCAATGCATACAATTTGCATAATTAGGTATTTTACCTAATTTGCATATTCCTGATACTTAATTTGACGTATCACCTTGGCAACCCACATAAATCCAAGATGGCCGCCTTTGTCATTTTAAAGGAAAAAATGCTATTTGCCACTTTAATGGCATTTCATTTACAAAAGTATGATTTTTTTATTGTAAGCAAACAACTACATTGTGATTCAAGTATTCTAGTTCCTATTTCCAATAATTAAAAGTCCAAACATTATGATATTGATCTAATATAACCGAAATAATATAGCCGTGTATCATAACATGTGTAATTTGGGGAGCAGCCATCTTGGATTTCAGATGGTTGCCATGGTGATACAGGGAAATAAGTATCAAAAATGGATCTGTTGCCCCCCAAAACCTTGGAAAAGTGGTATCACTTGTCATTTTTACTTTCCGGGTTCCCAATATACTCGATTTGGGGGAATATGCAAATTAGGTAAAATACCTAATTATGCAAATAATATGCATTGCCAGAGGTTGCCATGATGACAACTAATTTTTGATATCTTAAATACATACTTAGAACATAACTGACAAATAATAATCTGGAATTATTGCTTATTAAGGGCTGTAGCCACTGAAAATCAATAATATTCATAAATATGCAAATTAGGGGCAGCCATCTTGGATTTCAGGGTGTTGCCCATATGGCACTTACAAACGAGCACCAGAAATGGAATCCTTGCCCCAAAATACCCTAGAATAGTTGTTTTTATCAATATTGCACTATTGCTAGATAGACAATGACCCCTGACCTTATTTCACAAATATGCAAATTAGCTAATTAACTTTATAACGCTTATAAAAAAAAGTTGCCCAATGTTGCCAAGGTGGCAACAAAGCTGAAATTTCTTCTGAACCCTTCTAGAATATGAATCAATTAAAAAACGTTGTACTAAAGAACGTCTCCAGGTCTAATACACGAAGTATAGGACCGTCTACAGGACTAATAGCCACACAGTTATTATAACGTGTGTGGGTATGGTTACATACATGCATGTACACTTTGTATATCGCAGATCATATATCACACTGCATGAATCTATGTATGCATAAACGCATGCACCGCATCCTCTCATTCGGAAGGGAAAAAAACCGTCAACAAGTAGTTGCGTGCGCATCCAATTCATGAATATATTATTTAAATTAGGTTCTCATGAATAATTCATATATCCAACACGTCGTATTGACTCAAGTTTCAAGTTTAAGTTTCAAGTTTCAAGTTTCAAGTTTATTTATTTATCTTTCTTATATAACACACATTACAAATATGTCATGAACATAGCAAATTAACAAAAAATATGGCGTTACAATAGAAAGATGAGGTGACCTTGGTTGACTCTCGACTGGCGCGATTCTCGACTGGCAGCGATCAATAATGTTAGGCGGCGCTTTCGAGGGTCTAGATTATTGACTACCCCCACTTATGCCTTTGTGTCAGCGGCCCTGACTCAAGTCTTTGTCTCCCTGATACAATGTTACCTACCCTCATATCTTATACTTGTATCCTTCTTCATAAATAGGATATGTTTAGCTTTCTAAGGAGGAGTTCAGTTTCGATCACCACTAGATCGAGACGCTCTTTATAGCTGGCTCTTCATCTAGCATCTTGCGTTTTACATGTGGAAGCTGTTTATAATGTGACAGATTTATACTCCAAAATTTTGGAGTTAATAAATACATATTCTACTCCGGAATTATATGACTCTTTGCTCTTCATTTATGTACCTCTCATACCCCTAATAATATTATCCGATCCCAACACAACAGTATCTCGTACAAAGATCGTACATAGATCATTGCAACTCGTGCCCCGCTCGGTTGACTCGTACGAAGATCGTCTCTACTTGAATCGCGCTCGGTTCAACTCGTACTTCGTGCTCGTAAACCACTTGTCAAATTTCCCGAGCGTCCAAGTTCCCGAGTTGCACGCGAGTTGACACTCATTCCAACTCGTCACTACTCGTATTACTACAACTCGCTTAAGTGTGACAGACGCTTTTACGTGATTATGCCACGCGCTCTTCAGATCATCTCGCTCACGTTGGTACCGTACCGATTGCTCAGCTCAGCTCAGCTAAAATTGCCACAGTAGTCATCATGTAAACTGACATGAAAACACTAACCTCAGTTGGTCGGGAAGTTTGTATTCAGGACCCCGTCGATGTATGTGTGGTACTCAACATAAATGACACTATCGATGAATAACCATAATTTATCTACGAGACGGTGGATGCACGACCACATCAAAGACCGGTAGTACTTCATCGCGAGATAGCTCAAAGCGCGCGCTAGTCGGTTGGTTGATTGACTGGTAACAGCCAGAAACACCATTCGCGATTGAGCGGAGTCAACTTTCGCCTTGTGAATAGTCCGTAACTCCAATCGTACTTGATTGTAATTTGTTTTGTAATTTTTAACGTGTGAAAACACGCTATGACGGGGCTATGACCCGCCAAGAGACTGCCAAACCCACCGTTAACAATATATTTAAATCTTGTTCAATCTAAAATCAAATACTATTTGAGTGGTTGATGCCTATATTTTGTGGTGATAAAACATCAATATTTGCTTCACGTACCAGCTGGTTGTCAAGAATGGACGAAGTAGAGATTTTGAGTCGAGCTCGTCTCGTGTCTATCGAGCCAATCAACTTCTTGATCTTATGTATCCAGGGAATGCAGAGCACATTGCGGATGCTCTACATTCGACAGCGACTTGCTCTCGACTACAACTATGAGGTCAGTCCTGGCGGCGAGGGAAACTGTTCGGTGACAAACGTGTCTGATCCTCTGGATCTTCAGATCCAATCAGAGGTTGCTATATGGGTGATGTGGCTGGAAACCATCTCGATGTTCCTCCCCATCCTGATCGCGCCGATGCTGATAGCGTCTTCCGACTTCGTCGGTCGGAAACCAATTTTGATCCTCGGTGGAATCAGCCACCTGGTCGCCTCTCTAATCTTCCTCATCATCGCTTTCCTTGACCTCCACATCGGGTTCACTCTCCTTACTTCCGTTTGCCTGGGTCTGACCGGGGACGCTACGGCCGTTTCGTCCGTCTCGTCCGTCTACATCGCGGACTCGAGCGCGGGGAAGTTGCGCACCAAGAAGATCATCATCCAGTCATTCGTCCTCTTCTGTGGCTGGGGAAGCGGACAGGCGTTCGGCGGCTTGCTTCTTCAAGTCACTCAGAGTTTCGTTAACTGCTTCATGGTCGTCACCACATTGGCTCTGTTGAACTTGGCGTACACAGCATGGCCCGGGATACTTCTAGAGACGGTTCCAATGCGTATACGATTCTCCGCCCGGACAATAGTTCAGGGTACGCTGGCCAATCTCACAGGACTGTTCGTCAAAACGCCACGCGTCAATAGATGTAAACTCATCTCACTGCTTCTCATTGTATGCTTCACTTCCTTGGCGAATGAATCTCTTTATGAAGTAGTTGTGATTTATGCCTTGGGAAGACCCTTTTGTTGGACCCCTGTGATCGTAGGAGGGTTTTCTGCTGCAGTCTGCCTCTTTCCTGCTGCAGGTATGCCAATCAAATGAAATGATACCAGTAACATTTTCTTTTACTAACATTACACTCAGTGGTACAGTATGTACTTATACTATCAATTAGTTTAATGAGATGTCCATTATACTGGCAAAAGCAAATTATGGAATTGATCTTCTAAATTATACATTGCCCGGCAAACGACACCGTCTTATACACAGAATTATCCTTTTTGGTCAATATTTACCCTGTCTAAACTTAAAGGAGAGGTTTCCCCACCGTAAACGCCATACATGAAATTACCCAATGTCGAGATTAAAATGTACTTATAATATTCAAACTTTGAAAATGAGCCAAGCAAATTCACCAGGATTCGAATCCGAGACCTCCGGATTGCTAGACAGTGCTCTATACCATCTCATGAGCTAGAAAGCTCTTGTGATGGTTGTTCATCCCTGATACCCATTTCAATGCACGGTTGTGTACTATCTCAGTTGGTACACCATCGCTCAAGCAATCTGAAGGTCTGCCAAATTTTCTTTGCCAATTTTCATTTGTATTATATATTTCTAGTAAGTCTCCCTATGTTTAAAATAGTTGGCTTGTTTATAGATATGTTTTTTTAAAATTGTATTAATGTGCATAACAATCACTCCATGTATACTGACAGTAAATATGTTGGTGTGAATTATACCGTCCTCCCCTTGCAAGCCAGAATTCAAAAGTTGTGAAAATCAGAAATAATAGTCGTATATAAAAGGAAAAAAAATTTAATGGCTAGACTAAAAATAATAGGGCTTGAAAATACCTCTTAGGGAAATTATATTAACATTTTATATCAGTTTTAAACGAGTTAGTATGTTTCAAAACTCCCATTTTTCCATTCCTCCAACTCATGATATGTTATGTATAAAAGCATTCTAGAAAATATATGTTGAACTCGAACGGAGGGTAAACATAAATTTTGAGAAAATTTAACAAAACTGAAATTTTGTGTACAAAATGTATGGGGAGTTGTCCACAACTTTGCCAGAGTGCGTTGCCAATTTGAGTCACTCGAAGAAATACATGGCTCTTTTCAAAGAGCCATAGTTTGCTTATTTCTTGACCAATTGTGCTCAAATTTTCAGAGACTATTCATTATATTTAGTGTCTTATAGTGCATACAACAATTTGTCTGGATTTCATTGTCCTTTAACATGTTTATTTTGGACGGTAACAAATAATTGCAGGTGCTCATTACTTCTATAATGTGCACATTCTTAGCTTTTCACATAATTATTATCAAACCTGCAATTTCTGCGTGCAAATGGAATTTTGGTAACACCAATCTCCATTGTTCTAATTCAGTCATGCGTGAATTATGTGCCATAAGTTGTTCATCAAATGAAAGAAGAGAAACAGAGCTTTTCATTCATGTATATCTCATCAAAGAAATTCTTAATTATGACAGAAATTTTCTGCCATGAAATCCGGTTTGGTTTTATCTGGAACACACTGTATATCATCATCAACATGATAAAAAACAAATAATGCTAGTATCTCTTCGGTATCTCTTACATGAAGCGTTCATATTCATTTCCCGTTTATTTAGCGACATCTGCTCTACCAGACATAGTTCTGTACTTTAAACAAACATTTTTTGTCAGGAACCATTGTTCATCAATGCAATTTATCGTGTGTAAGTTGGACTGTAAAATATGACAGATGCTACGTTACTTGTATTTTTTCACATTTTAGACGTTTCATATATCGACAAAAGTAAGAAAAATCAAACAAAATGTATTATATGCTACATGAATCATTGATAATTCATTCAGTAAATTTAGCGACGATTCAAATTAATGATGCACTTAATTAACATGCAATCACTACAGTTTGTTGTTAAAATAAATATAAATTTTGTTTCCTATTCATCACAAAATACTGTGATTATAGTGTCTGATATGGTTAGGTAATCTATGAAAATCACACCACATAATTTCCAATACTCAAGACATAATGGTAAATTGAAGCTGCCAATTAATTAACCGCTGTCGGCACGCAATTCAATGTATAGGCTCATATTTCATTTTCATTTCATTTATTAAGATTTCCACAAATTATATTCGTAATATACAAATCAAACAACATAGTAATATGAACATCTTATGTATACAAAATGAAATTAACATAATAATTGAAGTTATAGAATTCAGAGTATACACAAAGTAATAATAAACCAATTTAGAGTACTCTTATTTATATTTGAAATGTTGTAAAAGAAACAAAAAACATATGTGGGGAACCTACATAAAAGCAGAAGCTTGTGGGAGTAGGTCCCCAGAAAAGAAATCAGCACACATGCACACAAATACATGTGTACTCATTCACTCCACGCACGCAAGTACACCTGGACAAGCGTGCGTGCACACACCAACACACAACAGAAGAAAAGGAAAAGAGAAGAACACCGACAAGACCGTCATAAAGACAGTATTATACAGGAATTATGGGGATACCAGCAGCTGCGAGAGAAAACATAACAAAAGTGGAAGTAAAGACGAGACAAAAACTATATACCTGTTCATCAACCATGCCAAGCAGTATCAATCAATGTTACTATTATTAACTTGTGCTGTCACCAGAGTACTGTGAAAGTAATTTATATTTCAACTTGCGTTTAAATGTATGAAATCCATGAGTTTGTTGTAATTCAATATTTAAAGAATTCCAAAGTTTGGGGCCATTATAAATTAAAGTATTTTGCAATATTCGTAGTCTAGTTTTTGGTATATGGTACATGTCACTTTGTCTAGTTGAATATTTATGTATTTCTTTATTTAAAAAAAATAAAGACTCTAAAATGTCAGGCAAATCACAATTATTCATTTTATGCATCAAAGATCCTAAGTTCATTAAATATAAGTCATCAATTTTAAGAATATTACTTTTTTTAAAAAGAGGTTCGGCGTGGGTACGTAAATTACAACCATATATGCTTCTTAAAATTCTCTTCTGAGTTCTTAATATTTTATCAATATCCTGGCTGAGCTCGATCCCCATGCAAGTATTCCATAATTTAAATAGGGTAATATTATTGTTGAGTACAACATTAATAATATTTTAATTGGAAAATTTTGTTTTAATCTATAAATAATCCCTGCATTTCTTGAAATAAGTTTATTCAAATTAGTAAGATGAGTATTCCAATTTAAGTGATCATCAATAAAGAGCCCCAAGAATTTTGCTGAGTGTACACGGTCTATGGGAGTTTGATTAAATACAATTTGACCAGGAAGGTTATCTACAGAATTACTAAATAACATATAATGTGTTTTTTTGCAAATTCAAAGATAGTGTGTTAGCTTGAGTCCAATTATTTAAGTGAATTAATTCATTATTAACAATTTCAACAAGTATGTTTGGATCTTTGTGAGAAAACAAGACAGTCGAATCATCAGCAAATAAAATAAAAGTCAAAAGTTTGGATGAGTGTGCTATGTCATTAATATAACAAAGAAAAAGGAGGGGACCTAACAAGGATCCTTGGGGTACACCGCATGAAGTGTATTTGTAAGTAGACTCACAATGGTTCAAGTATACATACTGTTGCCTGTCCGACAGGTAACTTCTGAACCACTCCAAGGCCCGCCCACGTATACCATAATGATTCAATTTGTACAGAAGGATTTCGTGGTCGATGGTGTCAAAGGCCTTGGAGAAGTCCAGAAGAATACCTGCGGTGTGTTTGTGATTATCAGTGGCAGAGGCAATTTTATCTATAAAATATAATATTGCTTGTGAGGTTGTATGTTTCTCACGAAAACCAAATTGAGTTTTACAAAATATATTATGCTTTTTTATAAAGTTAACTGTTCTCTCATAAATTATTTTTTCAAGTATCTTAGAAAAGCATGAAAGTAAAGATATAGGCCTATAATTTGAGAAGACTAAAGGATCACCTTTTTTTAAAATTGGGATTACTTTAGCAATTTTCATTTGTAATGGTACAATACCAGTCTGTATGGATAAATTAAAAATATATACTAAAGGTTTAATAATTTGAGGGGCGACATCTTTCAATAAATTATTAGATATATTATCAAAACCAAAGCTACTTTTGTTTTTAAGCTGTTTTATTATATTCAATACTTCTTGTTCATTCGTAGGGGTTAAAAATAAAGATTTAGAAATAGGATCATGCAAAAAGGTATGAAACTGCTTTTGGGGGGACGCAATTTCTTTTGCCAAATTGGGGCCTATATTCACAAAATAATTATTAAACTCCTCTGCTATTACTTGACTTTCTTTTTCAATTTTATCACCAATTTTCATTTCAATAATATTATGATAGTTGCCCCTTTTAAAAACAGTATTTATAACTTTCCAAGTTGCTTTTATATTTTTATAGTAATTATTAAATTGTCTAATAAAATATTCTTTCTTTTTATAGCGCAAAGCATTTAGTAGAGTATTTTTATATCTAGTATATACTTTTTTTATTAGAGTCGCTAGAGTCCTTTTTATACTCATAAAATAATTTTTAAAATTAATTTATACATTTTAATAGAGACTTATTTAACCACGGCTGCCTAGGAACCTTTTTATAGTGAGTACATTTCTCTGGAGTAACTGAGTCATTATAATGCTTATTAAACAAAATCAAAAAATGATTAAAGGAGTTATTTACTTCATCTTCATTAAGAACACTATTCCAATCAGTAGTCACTAATTTAGTTTTAAACAAAGGTATGTCTAAACGATTAGTCTTATTCATATTCATACATGGTTTACTAGCAGATGAATTCAAGAGATTAGGGGATTCTAAATAAATGGGGAAGTGATCACTAATGTCAGAAATTATAATACCAGTTTCAAGGGGTGGCATACAATTAGAGAACACATTATCAATTAAAGTAAGCGAGTGATTAGTGTGTCTTGTTGGTTTTGTTATGAATGGAAGAAAGGAGTGTGAGGACATTAAATCTAAAAAGTCATGGACTAAATTATCTTCGTCACAATGTAAGAAATTAATATTAAAATCTCCCATAATAAAACATTTCTTTCTTTGAAGAACTGGATTTAATAAAATGTCTTGCATAGTATTTAAAAAATCAATGCTAGAAGAATGAGGAGGCTTATAAAGTACTCCTATTACAATATTTTTATCGTTAGGGACCGTAATTTCCACAAAAAGGGATTCTAAAGAATTTGACATTATATTTAGGTCTAAAATACATTTATATTGGTAATTTTGAGAAATATATAAGGCAACCCCTCCCCCTCTCTTGTTATTTCTATTATTTGTAATAAAATCAAAATCTGGTAATTTATATAGAGGGGAAGTGTGAGTAAGCCATGTTTCAGTTAAACCGATTACTGGACATTGAAATTTACATTTTTCCAAGAATAATGATAATGCATCAACATTTTTAGAAATACTTCTCACATTAAAGTGAAGCATAGAAAAGGCATTATGAATATTATTAACAATTTTATCAGCAATTTGATTTTCAGTATAATATACAGAACTAGAAGGCAATTGAGAAATATCGTGTTCATCAACATGATAGTCCAAGTCTATATTCAAATTAAAAGAGTCAGTTAAGTCAGTCTCTGTCCCATTGTCGGTAAAATTATCACAAAGTTGGTCTGGTGAGCAGGCTAAAGAAACTTCTGTCATTGACATTTAAAATTAGAATCAAAACTAATCAAGAGAGGGAACATTAACAAAACATCACGTAGCATGGGTGAGGAACAGGTAAATTTGTAGAGAAAGAGCAGAACAGGGAAGGCAGTGCAGCTGCAGGATCTATCGAAATAAAAAAATAAAATAGAAACAATGGAATATAAAACAGGAAGGCAGCAATGCTGCATATTGAAATTGTAGACACTAACAAAATTACTCTCGACTCTGGTCACCAGAGAGTAAAAGGAGAAAAAAAAACAACAAACAATTGCAGGTAATGATTTCGGCAAAATTACTTAACATAATACAGTTTTAGACGCAATGAAATCCATATTTGAAATATAATTAAAAAAGTGAGAAACTTTGCAATAATAAATAATTAACCATGATTCTACTTACATGAATATATGACATTTGCTAAATTGTAATTTAAATTTAAACGTATCAATACAAAATGGGTACACTTTCAATTAACACAAAACTAAACTTTACACTCAAAACAACTCATGCGCAATATGTGAGCAAGCGAGTCTAGTTTGCGTGCCTCGGTCGGGCAGACGCCCGGCGGAAAACCGGGACCGTACCCATCCATTTTGTAAAAGACATTTAGAGCTTCCAACGACAAAGAGGTACGGTGCGGGGACAAAGCCTCGCCAATGTCCAGCGGGACCCAGGCACGCGCAAGCAGAAAACATACGAAAAAAAGTCGCGAAACGGAATGCCCAAACTGATAAGGTTATTTATGGGGGACAAAAGCTTAACCATAGAGATGTCATGCACATAATAGTGTTTGGGAGTGTTTACCAACAAATTCATACTATAACAATGCCATTTAAAAAGGCCGTTAAAGTGACTGCAAATACCAGTGTCAGAGTATAATACGAGAGGGAGCACAACAATCAGCGCTTCTACTCGCGAGATCGAGTACATCTTTGTACCGACTATACAATCAACATAGTCACCAAGCTTTGCAAACGGGAGTTCGCAAAACAAACCTTACGTAATATTATTACTACGGATACCAGCCAGCGAGTATCATTAAAAGAGGAGTCACACGACCCTGCGAAATACTATTCGGCCCCTCCCAGGTCGATATAGGCTTGTTCAAAATAATAAAAATTAAGAAAAAGTTTCATAATAAGCAATTACATAGGTCATAATAAACAAACGGAAAGCAATTTTCCCAATTCACGTTATAAATGTAAATACATGAATTTAGAACAGTTATGCATTTAATTACTCCAGACGTTAACTCCTAACGACAAAGGTCAACGAACTGAGCCGGGACCAGTGCCCCACCCATGACCCGTGGGACCAACATGAAGGTACATACAAGCCAACGAAATTACAAAAATAAGTCAGGCAGGGAATGCCCCGGACTAAGGTGTTTGCAGGGGAAAAAGACCATAGACTTTCTTATACAACAATGTACAAGAGTGTTGACTGGCAAATTCATGCATTGATCATAAATGCCATTTCATTTTCATTAATTTTGAATATTAAATAACGAAAGTACAACTCAGTTTTTATCCAAATTCCGGGTAAAACAGGGTCAAAATTGAACTTAAATTGGGTTTTAATTTAGCATGCTTATTCAATTAAAATCCATACAAAGCAAGTCTAATGTTTATGCATGGGATATTATTACTTTTTTTGCAAAATAATTATATTAATGTGTTATTGAGCTGCATAATAAACATAAGTATACATGATAGGTATTTACTTGCATATACAAACTTTGTTTACATCTAGTGTAAATGCCATTTAGAAGTTTTCTAAATTGTGTGATTATGATTGAGATTATGATCACTAGCTTACGTGGGTGCTGGTTTCAGTCACGGTAATCGTTCCATTTTACAGTTCCCTTTTCCTTCCACAGAAGCGCAATATAAGAATAAGGGGCAAAAACGTGAATTCATATAGGCCTAATCATGTGCTTGCTGGAGTACCCAATATTAATTTTATTGAAAAGTTTGTATATTTATATTTATATTGTATATATAAACTTAATTGTGTTTTTAAGATTTGAAGTAAATTGAAGCTATTCTAAATATAATTTTGTCCATAATTCTTAAAAAGTAAATCTTGAATCTGCTGGTCATATGCTATTTGTACATATTTTTATATTTATTATGTCTATTATATTAAGAACGTACTATTGTATTATTTATATTTTATGTTATATCAGGACCTTGACGAAAAACAGCATCCTAGCTGATCATGCTATCCTGTATAATAAATAAATAAATATACAGACATCATTCCACACACAATATGCTGTGCCATATTCTGTTTACTGTTAACATTTGAAATAAATTGACGAATCTGCAAATCCACACAATTAGCCATTACGTTATTTCCGGTGAGCTCCGAGTATGTATCATTTCCTCTTATACCTGGAAGCTTATTTTGTAGACACTTACTTTAACTTTCTGACATGTCTAGCAGCAAAATCGGTGGCCATTTTGGATCTCAAATTGGCCGCCATTTTGGATAAGGATCCTTCTTGAAACCTTTGAATAATTGTTTTAAAATAGTGCTTGTAACTGAAACATATACATGTATTTAAAAACTTAAATCAGCTTTCCAGCCTGTCCAGAAAGGAAAATGTGAAAGAAAAATTAAATTGGTGGCCAATTCGCACGCCAGCTTGGATTCTGGATAATACCTAAGGGGATTTTTGAGGACTTTTAGTATGTTATTCTACCTATTTTTCTGGACATATACCCTGCAATTTCATCTTGTTCCCAAAATTGTCCGAGGGCTCCGTCACTGGAACATGTATTGTTACTTTATTGTTGGTATTTGTTCCTTTTTATCCATTGTAAATAATGATGACATGTAAATATTTTGATGATGTGGAAAATAAAGTTCAATTCAACCCCGACAGAGCCACTAAAGCGGGCCCCTGCATCCCCTGTTAGTACAGATATGGTCAAACATAATTTTAGTAAATAAATTCAATTCAATTAAATTCAATAAGGGTTTATTCAAGATGACGTTATTGCAGCCGAAGCTGATTTGCATGGTCATTTACAAGGTAAAATGCATCATAATGGTTAAAATACAGCAATGCACAGGTAAACATCAAAATAAATTACATATCAAGGAATGAATAAAAATATACTAGATACATTCATACGTATAATAATAGGCAGCATCATTAAACTTCAAAACAAATATACGACATGCATGAGAGTTACGTTTATGAATAATAATCATTTAAGAAGCGAACAAAATAGGGAATAGAGCTATTCTTAAATCGGTTTGTTTTACAGTTAAATTGAGTATATTTCTGAACATTTCGTAAATTAAAATTAACAGTTCTTTGACTTGGTAGCCATAAGAACAAGATTCATGTTTTTCTAAGTTAATGGCAAAATCAAAACTAAGTTTATTCCTATATACGTTCTTCCAATGTTAATAAATTGCACAATTCTAAAGCATGATTATGTGATTCATAATTAAGTCCCAAAATAATTCTACATGCCCTTTTTTGTATTCGTTCAATATCATCCGTTTGTTTACTTGTTAGGTTGGAATGAAAAAGTGGTGCACAGTACTCTAATATTGGTCTTACGTATCCAGTATAAACAATAACGATATCACTAATGGGTTAAATTAAAACGTTTCAAAGTACGTAACATATATAACTTTCTATTGCACTTCTTTATCAATAAAAAAACTAACATTTATAATTCAATGATGCTTAATTGGTAGGAAAAAACAACAACAAATAAATGGCTAGGTAACAGGGCTGTTGTCATTCAAAAAGCAGCTGTTAACACTAGACCTAGCGCGCACTCCAGACACCTCAAGTTTCAACTATTTTGTTTTTAATCAAAATATGTGAATGTGATGTTTAGTAAAATAATTACGCTCATGTGTGCTGGCCTATTGTCATATAGGCGTATACGTTTTTTTTTCTTTCTAAAGGTCTTTTGACCGAATACTATCCTTCCGGTTTTGCAAATGACAGGCAAGCAAAAAACACACCTAAAACAATACGATTTTGCCTGAAGATGGCAATTTTTTGCCCGAATATGACGTAATTTTGCATGATTTTATTGGTCCTTATGAGTGACTTTTGGTTTCTATAACTGACATATCGTTCCTTAAAAGTGACTGATGGTTCCGTTAACTGACAGATTGTTCCTTATATACAAACGACCGATTGTTCCTTACAAACGACCGATTGTTCTTTACAAACGACCGATGATCATGATTTCCCCCGAATTTGAGATGCTTTTTGTACGAATGATATGGCCATTTTCAAAACTCGGAGGGGGGGGGGGGGGGGATGCAACCTCTCAAGCCCACCCCCTCCTTCCGCCTCGTAGGTTTATGGCTTCAACTGCTCACGAAGTCAATGATAAGCCTAACGATACAAAATAATAACCACAATATCCTATTCCGTATACTTTATTATTTTTTTTGGGGGGGGGGGGAAGGGGGCAACAGCCCCCAAGCCCCCCCCCCCCCGCACCATTATTATTATTTATTCGACCAAAAAGCATAGTACAGTGTAAAATACAACACAATTATTAACATATATGCACATTATACAACAATACAGGTTACAATTGCGACAAAAGAAAATAGGGAGAAGCAGTATGTGGGCCAGAGTTCACAAAAGTGAAGTTCATCACTGTTGCCATTATATATAGGGCATGTGAACCCGCACACACTGGTTCCACAAGATGCAGCATTACGGAACGTAAATAACAATAATCTTATACGAAGATGGTTTAAAAATTATCTGTTAACGTCCAAGTATATCTAAATTATCAATTAATGTGGCTCATATTTATATGATATAAGGAAAATATATTATGTATGAGTTATACAAAGAAAAAATGCATTACATATACATGTATCGCGGTAATAAGGGCATTGGACATTAGTATAACCGCTCCATCGACTATTATGATAAGACCCAGACCGTGTAAAATGGTAAGGAACAATACAAAAGCGAAGTTGTCCCACGTCATCCCATATCATTCCCTATTATTGTCTCCATATGACGAAGCTAATTATGATAAATAATAAACCAGATACAAATTCATAGCGCAATTATCATTTGTTGCATTTCTGAGACTGCCCCATCATGATAATTAAAGTACTGTCCCCATTTACTATCCATTTACATCACATGCGCCACTGACCACTGACTGGAACAAATTATACCGGAAAGGTCTCGGAAACCTTGGTTTCACCCAATTTTAACAATGGAGTTAAAACATAGGGGCGCTAATATCAATCTTAAATTAAACCATATGTGAGCGGTCAAAGCCAATACGATCATCAGGTAAAACTACTATTCATTGTTTAATTCATAATCATAATCATATACACTTATTTATATATCATGTATATATCTTGCTAACTAATGATAAACCCACATTACACTACCGTTTTCCATTTTTCTACAGGGTTCCATTTGTGTACATCCTTCTTTCTCTAGTGCATTCTTCATCTTTCAATTGATCATCACCCATTCTTATCCCCTCCCTCCCCATCAGCATTCCTTTTCATCTTACCACCACTCCTCATTAATCCCACCTCCTCCACTTAAGCACCCCTTTGTTTACCCCCCCCCCCCCTACCCTCACACCTCCCTCTTCAATCTTTTGTGGCCACCTTGGCCTCCTTTATATGCCCTTTCATCTCACCTCTATACACATCTCACCTCCATTCACTATTCATGTCCTTAATTACCATCCTGTATGGTACTCCTTTGATCTTGCCTCCTATCTCTCTAAGAACCACACATAACTTCTCTTTGTGTGTATTTCCTCCAATCCCAGCCCAGTCCAATTGGCCACTCACAGCCCTTTCATTGTTCCATGTCTCCGCCCCCTTTCTTAGTTGTTTACATGTGTACCTCTATGTGTATATATATGTTGTTTTCGTTTGTATAATCGTCACTTTATAGCCTCTGAAGAAGATTCTGCTAGGATCGAAAATTTAGGCCCTATATTGACTCTCATAATCATATCATAACAGCTAGTTGTCAGGAATGGACGAAGTAGATACTTTGTGTCGAGCTCGTCTCGTGTCTATCGAGCCAATCAACTTCTTGATCTTATGTATCCAGGGAATGCAAAGCACGTTGCGGATGCTCTACATTCGACAGCGACTTGCTCTCGACTACAACTATGACGTCAGTCCTCGCGGCGAGGGAAACTGTTCGCTGACTAATGTGTCTGACCCTCTGGAACATAAAATTCAATCAGAGGTTGCCATCTGGGTGATGTGGATGGAAACTATCTCGATGTTCCTCCCCATCCTGATCGCGCCGATGCTGGTAGCGTCTTCCGACTTCGTCGGTCGGAAACCCATTTTGATCCTCGGTGGAATCAGCCACCTGGTCGCCTCTCTCATCTTCCTCCTCATCGTTCTCCTTGACCTCCACGTAGGGGTCATTCTCCTTACTTCCGTTTGCCTGGGTCTAACTGGGGACGCTACGGCCGTTTCGTCCGTCTCGTCCGTCTACATCGCGGACTCGAGCGCGGGGAAGTTGCGCACCAAGAAGATCATCATCCAGTCATTCGTCCTCTTCTGTGGCTGGGGAAGCGGACAGGCGTTCGGCGGCTGGCTTCTTCAAGTCACTCAAAGTTTCATTAATTGCTTCATGGTCGTCACCGCGTTGGCTCTGTTGAACTTGGCGTACACAACATGGCCCGGGATACTTCTAGAGACGGTTCCAATGTGTACGCGATTCTCCGCCCGGACAATAGTTCAGGGTACGCTGGCCAATCTCACAGGACTGTTCGTAAACACGCCACGCGTCAATAGATGTAAACTCGTGTCACTGCTTCTCATTGTATGTTTCACTAATTTGGTGAATGAATCTCTTTATGAAGTAGTTGTGATTTATGCATTGGGAAGACCCTTTTGTTGGACCCCTGTGATCGTAGGAGGATACTCTGCTGCAGTCTGCATCTTTCCTGCTGCAGGTATGCCAATCAAAATAAACCATATACCACTAACATTACAAGTTTCAAGTTTCAATTCAAATCCAGTATTAATTTTTGGAAAATTACCGAAAGCTTGGCCAAACTAATTGATCAATATTGTTGACATACTGATAAAAGGCTTGTGTGGTAAAACCGAGCCATAATTAGTATTTTGACGTCAATCAATACGCAGCCTTATGCCTCGGTCACACCTTTGCGTATTTTCCTGCGTATTGCTGCGCTATGCGGGGTATAGCAATACGCAGCCGTACAACGATCGCAACGGTTCGTGTTGCTGCCGGGGCTGCTGCGAGCAGCGTGCGAGCAACAAGGCAATACGCCCAATCATCAACCCCTGCGACAGCGAGGTAAATCGCAACCTGCGCTAGGCCACTCGCTGTTGCTCTTATTCACTGGTTGCCACTCGCCAATATCGTAATAATATTGATTACGGTATTTGTTCGTCGTGTGAGAAGACAGAAGCAGTCGTCACCCTCTTGATCATTATATTTGTTGGCATTATTTTACTAATTAATTGAAGTCAACTTACCAGTTTCACCGAGCACGATTGTACTTGTTTTAACGAGAAGATTCATTGTCTTGTATTACTTAAACACGGGATGCACATGACTTGATGTTTCGATTAAACATCAATGATATTTTAATAATAAGCGTATTTTATGATTAAAATGATGTACATGTACGCAGGTGTGAACATGCACGAATCATTTGATTTTTTAGCATGGTTAGAGATAAGTAGATTATACTTTTATTTATACGTTGTTGATGTAATTAAGTTTATAAAACTTGCCAAAGTTGCCAATTTCGTTGCTATATATTTAGAATGTGTTAGAATTAAACACAAAACAGTCTGAGATCACGTATAATATTTTATGTAGTGAGATAATTACAAAAATGGGTGTTCAAACCGTTAAATCTGTAGTGTTACACTCGGGGACTTCCACCACTGGTGTAATAAGTCTTCGGTATACCGGTATGTATATAATATATCTGTAATACCATGCTAACATATCAAATGATTCGTGCATGTTCACACCCGCGCACAAACACAGTCAATGCCAAGGCCACAAAAAGCACTTCATCGTGACAATAACACAAACAACACGATGCATTATAAACATATCAATCACATGGACTTTGGACTAGTAATACAATAACAATAATGTTGTAATCATGCCATGCATGTGTGAACGTAGTGTGGCAGGCCCGCAGCCAGGATTTTTCAAGGGGGGGGGGGGGGGGGGGGGGGGTGCGTCATTTACAAAAGTAGACCGATCGTGACCCGAGACCAATGGTTTAGTTGTGTATAAGTATGGGGAGAAGCATTTTAAAAACTACTTGCGTTGATGGAGGGAAAACATCTTACAGAGTATACAGTTACATTTTACAGCTACATTAAAGTGAGGCCTGTAAAGTGTCAGAAATTGCCCAAAATGACATTTGAGACTTCAATCCTATACCAAAATCATTGTAAGATAAATTATGTCTGAATTATGTGTGAACGATTCATTGAAACAAGATCACTGCTTTCCTGGTTAAAAAAGGCGAAAATATGCGTCAGCTTTTACTTTATTCCATTTGTTCCATGTCTCCGCCCCCTTTCTTAGTTGTTTACATGTGTACCTCTATGTGTATATATATGTTGTTTTCGTTTGTATAATCGTCACTTTATAGCCTCTGAAGAAGATTCTGCTAGGATCGAAAATTTAGGACCTATATTGACTCTCATAATCATATCATAACAGCTAGTTGTCAGGAATGGACGAAGTAGATACTTTGTGTCGAGCTCGTCTCGTGTCTATCGAGCCAATCAACTTCTTGATCTTATGTATCCAGGGAATGCAAAGCACGTTGCGGATGCTCTACATTCGACAGCGACTTGCTCTCGACTACAACTATGAGGTCAGTCCTGGCGGCGAGGGAAACTGTTCGCTGATTAATGTGTCTGACCCTCTGGAACATCAAATTCAATCAGAGGTTGCCATCTGGGTGATGTGGATGGAAACTATCTCGATGTTCCTCCCCATCCTGATCGCGCCGATGCTGGTAGCGTCTTCCGACTTCGTCGGTCGGAAACCCATTTTGATCCTCGGTGGAATCAGCCACCTGGTCGCCTCTCTCATCTTCCTCCTCATCGTTCTCCTTGACCTCCACGTAGGGGTCATTCTCCTTACTTCCGTTTGCCTGGGTCTAACTGGGGACGCTACGGCCGTTTCGTCCATCTCGTCCGTCTACATCGCGGACTCGAGCGCGGGGAAGTTGCGCACCAAGAAGATCATCATCCAGTCATTCGTCCTCTTCTGTGGCTGGGGAAGCGGACAGGCGTTCGGCGGCTTGCTTCTTCAAGTCACTCAAAGTTTCATTAATTGCTTCATGGTCGTCACCGCGTTGGCTCTGTTGAACTTGGCGTACACAACATGGCCCGGGATACTTCTAGAGACGGTTCCAATGTGTACGCGATTCTCCGCCCGGACAATAGTTCAGGGTACGCTGGCCAATCTCACAGGACTGTTCATAAAAACGCCACGCGTCAATAGATGTAAACACGTCTCACTGCTTCTCATTGTATGTTTCACTAATTTGGTGAATGAATCTCTTTATGAAGTAGTTGTGATTTATGCATTGGGAAGACTCTTTTGTTGGACCCCTGTGATCGTAGGAGGATACTCTGCTGCAGTCTGCCTGTTTCCTGCTGCAGGTATGCCAATCAAAATAAACCATAATTATACCACTAACATTACAAGTTTCAAGTTTCAATTCAAATCCAGTATTAATTTTTGGAAAATTACCGAAAGCTTGGCCAAACTAATTGATCAATATTGTTGACATACTGATAAAGGGCTTGTGTTGTAAAACCGAGCCATAATTAGTATTTTGACGCGTATTGCTGCGCTAGGCCGGGTACATCAATCAATACGCAGCCTTATGCCTCGGTCACACCTTTGCGTATTTTCCTGCGTATTGCTGCGCTATGCGGGGTATAGTAATACGCAGCCGTACAACGATCGCAACGGTTCGTGTTGCTGCCGGGGCTGCTGCGAGCAGCGTGCGAGCAACAAGGCAATACGCCCAATCATGCAAACGTCAACCCCTGCGACAGCGAGGTAAATCGCAACCTGCGCTAGGCCACTCGCTGTTGCTCTTATTCACTGGTTGCCACTCGCATCCGCTCGTATAGACGATTTGACCTTGCGTTTGCTTGCGATAGTTTAGACAATTTTAAAATGAGCTGGTCAGCTCCAAGTTTCCAGAATTTCACCATAACTAGTTCAGTTATTCCTGGTTAAAAAAGGCGAAAATATGCGTCAGCTTTTACTTTATTCCATTTGTTCCATGTCTCCGCCCCCTTTCTTAGTTGTTTACATGTGTACCTCTATGTGTATATATATGTTGTTTTCGTTTGTATAATCGTCACTTTATAGCCTCTGAAGAAGATTCTGCTAGGATCGAAAATTTAGGACCTATATTGACTCTCATAATCATATCATAACAGCTAGTTGTCAGGAATGGACGAAGTAGATACTTTGTGTCGAGCTCGTCTCGTGTCTATCGAGCCAATCAACTTCTTGATCTTATGTATCCAGGGAATGCAAAGCACGTTGCGGATGCTCTACATTCGACAGCGACTTGCTCTCGACTACAACTATGAGGTCAGTCCTGGCGGCGAGGGAAACTGTTCGCTGATTAATGTGTCTGACCCTCTGGAACATCAAATTCAATCAGAGGTTGCCATCTGGGTGATGTGGATGGAAACTATCTCGATGTTCCTCCCCATCCTGATCGCGCCGATGCTGGTAGCGTCTTCCGACTTCGTCGGTCGGAAACCCATTTTGATCCTCGGTGGAATCAGCCACCTGGTCGCCTCTCTCATCTTCCTCCTCATCGTTCTCCTTGACCTCCACGTAGGGGTCATTCTCCTTACTTCCGTTTGCCTGGGTCTAACTGGGGACGCTACGGCCGTTTCGTCCATCTCGTCCGTCTACATCGCGGAATCGAGCGCGGGGAAGTTGCGCACCAAGAAGATCATCATCCAGTCATTCGTCCTCTTCTGTGGCTGGGGAAGCGGACAGGCGTTCGGCGGCTTGCTTCTTCAAGTCACTCAAAGTTTCATTAATTGCTTCATGGTCGTCACCGCGTTGGCTCTGTTGAACTTGGCGTACACAACATGGCCCGGGATACTTCTAGAGACGGTTCCAATGTGTACGCGATTCTCCGCCCGGACAATAGTTCAGGGTACGCTGGCCAATCTCACAGGACTGTTCATAAAAACGCCACGCGTCAATAGATGTAAACACGTCTCACTGCTTCTCATTGTATGTTTCACTAATTTGGTGAATGAATCTCTTTATGAAGTAGTTGTGATTTATGCATTGGGAAGACTCTTTTGTTGGACCCCTGTGATCGTAGGAGGATACTCTGCTGCAGTCTGCCTGTTTCCTGCTGCAGGTATGCCAATCAAAATAAACCATAATTATACCACTAACATTAAAAGTTTCAAGTTTCAATTCAAATCCAGTATTAATTTTTGGAAAATTACCGAAAGCTTGGCCAAACTAATTGATCAATATTGTTGACATACTGATAAAGGGCTTGTGTTGTAAAACCGAGCCATAATTAGTATTTTGACGCGTATTGCTGCGCTAGGCCGGGTACATCAATCAATACGCAGCCTTATGCCTCGGTCACACCTTTGCGTATTTTCCTGCGTATTGCTGCGCTATGCGGGGTATAGTAATACGCAGCCGTACAACGATCGCAACGGTTCGTGTTGCTGCCGGGGCTGCTGCGAGCAGCGTGCGAGCAACAAGGCAATACGCCCAATCATGCAAACGTCAACCCCTGCGACAGCGAGGTAAATCGCAACCTGCGCTAGGCCACTCGCTGTTGCTCTTATTCACTGGTTGCCACTCGCATCCGCTCGTATAGACGATTTGACCTTGCGTTTGCTTGCGATAGTTTAGACAATTTTAAAATGAGCTGGTCAGCTCCAAGTTTCCAGAATTTCACCACGACCGCTAGATTGTTTTCGTCGCACAACACCCATTTTTGTTTGTACAACTGTCGTACAACATCGCAAAACAAGCCACAATATCCCTTAAATTTTCATCGTGAACCTGTCGAAGGGCCATCAGGCGATGAGCGGATACCAGACTAGCGCCTTCTCACGACCACAGCTAGTTCAGTTATTTTGATCAAAATAGTTTTTGTTTGTGTGTTAAATCGTAAAAACCGATACTATCGTAATAATATTGATTACGGTATTTGTTCGTCGTGTGAGAAGACAGAAGCAGTCGTCACCCTCTTGATCATTATATTTGTTGGCATTATTTTACTAATTAATTGAAGTCAACTTACCAGTTTCACCGAGCACGATTGTACTTTTTTTAACGACAGCAAGCGCAAGGTGAGAAGATTCATTGTCTTGTATTACTTAAACACGGGATGCACCAGGCCTGGGATGCACATGACTTGATGTTTCGATTAAACATCAATGATATTTTAATAATAAGCGTATTTTATGATTAAAATGATGTATGTACGCAGGTGTGAACATGCACGAATCATTTGATTTTTTTAGCATGGTTAGAGATATTAAGTAGATTATACTTTTATTTATACGTTGTTGATGTAATTAAGTTTATAAAACTTGCCAAAGTTGCCAATTTCTTTGCTATATATTTAGAATGTGTTAGAATTAAACACAAAACAGTCTGAGATCACGTATAATATTTTATGTAGTGAGATAATTACAAAAATGGGTGTTCAAACCGTTAAATATGTAGTGTTACACTCGGGGACTTCCACCACTGGTGTAATAAGTCTTCGGTATACCGGTATGTATATAATATATCTGTAATACCATGCTAACATATCAAATGATTCGTGCATGTTCACACCCGCGCACAAACACAATCAATGCCAAGGCCACAAAAAGCACTTCATCGTGACAATAACTCAAACAACACGATGCATTATAAACATATCAATCACATGGACTTTGGACTAGTAATACAATAACAATAATGTTGTAATCATGCCATGCATGTGTGAACGTAGTGTGGCAGGCCCGCAGCCAGGATTTTTCAAGGGGGGGGGGGGGGGGGGGGGTGCGTCATTTACAAAAGTAGACCGATCGTGACCCGAGACCAATGGTTTAGTTGTGTATAAGTATGGGGAGAAGCATTTTAAAAACTACTTGCGTTGATGGAGGGAAAACATCTTACAGAGTATACAGTTACATTTTACAGCTACATTAAAGTGAGGCCTGTAAAGTGTCAGAAATTGCCCAAAATGACATTTGAGACTTCAATCCTATACCAAAATCATTGTAAGATAAATTATGTCTGAATTATGTGTGAACGATTCATTGAAACAAGATCACTGCTTTCCTGGTTAAAAAAGGCGAAAATATGCGTCAGCTTTTACAACCGACGTTTATGAGGTTTATATGACCGTTAATTAACGATTTTGAGCTGAATGATAGATATCGTCATACTGAAAGGGCATTTGAACAAATCTAACCCTATTGTATTCTTCTCTTACCATAATCTAAACAACACTGTAGAAAAGAAACGAGGAAGCTCCAAGTAATTTTCGTGGAGTTAGACACTTTACAGGCCTCACTTTAATACCAGTTTTGGGAAAGTAGCCGAAAACACAGTAGGCCTATATTGATCAATATTGTTGAATAAGTATCTAAATAGGGCTTGTGTGGTAAAATCCGAACCGAAGCATCGTTAAATACAGAAATATCGGAAGAAATCCAATACCCGCCCGTGATATTTATAAATCCACCGCCCGTTCGCACCTGTCCGCGCCGCTAGCGCTGGGCTGGAGATATCGACAAGCCGGGGACAAGCCCGTATAGCGAAGTCCTCGTGTAACGCATGAGGTTATTTGCACGTAGCGTATGGCGATTCCGCGTTGGCGATATCAATGTACAGTAGATCAATTTTATAATTATGCAAATATATCAATTATTACTATTAGGCGGTTTCTTGGCTAAATTTCTATAATCCCATATTAGTAAAATTATATTCTTTCACATGGTTGGTAATAAGTGCGTACATTTCATTTTTTGGGGATGGGCGTTTCCATAGAGTTATATACTATCTTTTAGTATATAACTCTATGGGCGTTTCCCACTACTGTCAATCACCTTTAACAGGTTACACTAATTAAACAAAGACGTGGACACATTTTAATTACAATAGTACATCATGTTGTGACGAATATCCAAATTATATACGAACATGTGTTTACAAAAAAGGAATAGTACAGTTTGTTTTAGAGGGCGCTTCAAGAAATACTTCATGTGTGATGTAATGGAAAACTAAGAGTACTAATTGAAACGTTAACGGGTTTTTTTTCGGGGGGGGGGGTCTGCAGCCCCCTCGCATCGTCTATAACTTCAAGTGCTCATGGACGCCAAGGCTTAAAGGTACACTTGAGTATTAGTACTTCCCGAAATGCCCCTTGACACTAAATTGGTTGGTTTTAATTCCATTTGAAAGTTCATTGAATAAAACATGTGAAATGAGAATCATTCCCTTTCGATTGCTCTCATAGTTGTAACATTTGATTTCTAAATATTTAATTTATTTATCGTCTGGCCAGGCGATATCTTGACTCTTAAAAACAAATACAGAAAATGTTTATACACTTCTTTCAAAAAGTTTCAAAAGAGGTTTTTAAATAGTTGTTGACGATATCTCGATTTAAATAAGGCCGGGGGCCATCATGCCCCCCCCCTCCGGAATTTTTCCGATTGCTCGGAAACGCGTAAGGATGACGCCCCGCCGCTTGGTGACTTTTTTTTTTCGAGTCTTGCGCATCTTTTTAAACAAATTTTTCGAAAATCGGACCTTTCGTTACGAAGTCACGTGACTTTTTGTCACTGCATGTCAGCCCGAAAATCTCTAATTTTCGTGCTTTGTGTACAAAACATAAGGAAATATCAGTTTTCCTTAAAAGACATATATCATTGGTTAATTGGTCTTGTTTACCTTCTAGGTATCTGCTTTGGGGTCAAAGTAGTTGAATTAAAGTTAGAAATAAAATAAAACAACAAAACAATAAAATACATAAGTTACAAAAAGAAAGAAATGCATAAGAAATTATCAAAACAATAGAAAACATAAGGAATAACCTGGCTCTTCCAGATTTTGTTGTTGTATTATTATTCAAAATGGTCTAAAGGATATTTGTAGTGAAAACCAATCTTTAACTATGAAGAATATATGATTTATGGGTAAAAATATGAATGTTATGACCTTCTTTGCATAAATTACCATAAATTTGCAAATTACTGAATTTTTCAAAAAATTGAAATTACCATATATAGTATTCTATACACTTCGCTTGACATGCGTGCAAATTTTCGCGGCGATCTGCCGGTTCGCGGCCGAGATTTTAAGGGGGGGCATAATGCCCCCCCCCCCCCCCCCCAAGGCCGTAGAAAGACCTCAAATAGCCCGGCCTTTTAGGGAATCATTATTTAAAAAAAAAATATCACATGCACAATTTTGTATGAAAAATTGTTGAAACCAATGAGTTTTAGAGAGCGCCCTCTTGAGTAACGGCTCTTTTTTTTTTTAAGATAACAGGGTTTTTACTTGGTCGTTTGTAAATGTGTATACCTTTCGAGCATGGTAGAGTTATAACTATTAGTTTGTACTGTAATGGTGCAGGTTTTGGTTACTAAAATTCGGTTTGACCCAAACTCAACTATCCCTTTAACCGAACGACACAAATAACCACCATTTCATATCCTCTATACATTTTGGGAATTCAAGAACCAGCGGAACATGGAAATAGGAGTTTGAAGGCGGCATTTTTATTATAGAACAAGGGCGCTTGACCAAAATTAACCGAATATCTTAAAACAACAAGCCTGTTATTCGGTCATGTCAGTGCTGTAGACAGTGGGTAACGGCGCAAGTTCTGCCCCACTGCACCCCTCTTACTTCCCATACTGTCTCCCTAATGAAAGGATAATAATTTGAAATGCAATTGTATTTTTGTTTCTAAGACCCGTCAGGAGACAGTATAGTACTGCCCGTCTTTATAACCATCTAGGAACATTTCAATAGATGCCTCTGACCTTCTTTAATATTATACAGCTGGTTAAAGCTAAATTGTAGCAGAACCGGAAATGTCACGGAAACCGGGTGGTATTTTGTAAGTTGATTTTAAAGTTCAGCTTCCAACTTCCAATTTTTACCCGTCTTTGTTTATAAAAGGAGGTGTAATTTGCTCAAAATCTACTTGAAACACCGCAAATAGGAAGTCATTTTTAACGTCGAGAACGGTCGTGTGTAAGACGTTTGAATATGAAGTGACACCGCCGATGGTTTTAACAGTGGATTTAAATCATGGACTTAATTAGTATCTAGAGCTACTATATGACATTATTCGATCTAAAATAAAATCAAACGTGAGCGGTTGATGCCAATTACGATCATGTGGTTAAACTGTTATTCATTGCTTAATCATTTATACCAGCTGGTGGTCAAGAATGGACGAAGACGAGTCTTTGAGTCGAGCTCGTCTCGTGTCTGTCGAGCCAATCATCTACTTCATCTTCTGTATTCAGGGAATGCAAAGCACGTTGCGGATGCTCTACATTCGACAGCGACTTGCTCTCGACTACAACTATGACGTCAGTCCTGGCGGCGAGGGAAACTGTTCGGTGACAAACGTGTCTGATCCTCTGGCACATCAAATTCAATCAGAGGTAGCCATCTGGGAGATGTGGCTGGAAGCTATCTCAATGTCCCTCCCCATCCTGATCGCGCCGATGCTGGTAGCGTCTTCCGACTTCGTCGGTCGGAAACCCATTTTGATCCTCGTTGGAATCAGCCACCTGGTCGCCTCTCTCATCTTCCTCTTCATCGTTCTTCTTGACCTCCACGTGGGGGTCACTCTCCTCACTTCCGTTTGCCTGGGTCTGACCGGGGACGCTACGGCCGCGTATTCTGTCTCATCCGTCTACATCGCGGACTCGAGCGCGGGGAAGTTGCGCACCAAGAAGATCATCATCCAGTCATTCGTCCTCTTCTGTGGCTGGGGAAGCGGACAGGCGTTCGGCGGCTTGCTTCTTCAAGTCACACAGAATGTTGGTGTTTGTTTCATGGTCGTGACCGCATTGGCTCTGTTGAACTTGGCGTACACAGCATGGCCCGGGATACTTCTAGAGACGGTTCCAATGCGTACGCGATTCTCGCTCCGGACAATATTTCATGGTACGCTGGCCAATCTCACGGGATTGTTCGTCAAAACGTCACGCGTCAATAGATGTAGACTCATCTCACTGCTTCTCATTGTATGTTTCACTAATTTGGTGAATGAATCTCTTTATGAAGTAGTTGTGATTTATGCCTTGGGAAGACCCTTTTGTTGGACCCCTGCGATCGTAGGAGGATATTTTGCTGCAGTCTGTCTATTTCCCGCGGGAGGTATGCCAATTCATTTAAAATAATGTGCATAATGATACCATTACAATAACCTATGACTTAGAACATTACAATCAGTGGTACAAACATCGATGTCCCTTATTCTGTCAAAAGCAAACGTGGAATGTTTTTTTTAACACAAAAAATGCTTTGTATCCCAGTTTTAGTTTGGGCTAAAAAGACAGAAACTATATAATACGAGTAACCGGTTAAACCGTTTCGCACCTGTAGATCGACTGATCTATCCTAGCTTCATTACCCAATCAATCCATCTAGTTCTGCTTAGGCATCCGGACAATGGGCCGCTTGAAACCTACACATAGCACCCACTATTGATCATAGCCCGGGATCGTTTAACATACCCTTGTTAAAATGATGAGACATTCAGGAGATAAAAGGGGGATATGTATCCTCACTATTTTCCGAACAAAGGTGTTGTGGCACAATCGGATAAACGCTTGACTTCCGATCTCGGTACCCGAGTTCGAGCCCAATCGATGCCACTGCATTTAATCCACATTGTTGCTCTCTACCCAGGAGTATGAATGGGTACTTGGTCGGGTATCAAATTAGCCTGTAGCGCTCTACATCATAGGGCAGCTTGGACTAGTGTGCTCCCCTGGGAGTTGAGATGGTGCACAAGATAATTGTGCGGGTTTGAACTGTACCTGATGAGCAAGGGTAATAATGCGCCTCTGAATAGGGCACCTAGATACATGGCGCTCTATAAATGCTATATATTATCATCATCTATATTTTAAAAGGAGGACGGGGTGGCGTGTCCGTCGAAATTCTCCATCTAACGAGACATATGTGTTGCTGTCCGTCACGGTAGTTTTCGCGTATATTTTTTAGCTGGGCGATGAATCTGACGGTTTTTGCGTTGTAAATGTAATGTACACAACCGGTTGCGAGATCCTCTTAAACTATATTTCGCGATATATCCGAATATTTCGCTGGTCCACCAAACGGGAGGGATGCGATCTGTTTTGCATTGGTATAATAGTACTGCGATACATGCTGGGTACAGCCAGGTTCTGTCCGCGGCCTACATCGCATTGTTGTCTCACATATCACGGGCATGCAGCTCAGATGATCTACGGTAACGGTACCGGTACT
>JBAMJV010011050.1:0-30551 GCA_037951105.1 Echinarachnius parma | reverse complement strand
TTAAATTGTCTCGTTTTCTTCTTCTCATCCAGTCCATAAAAAAGTGGCTTAGACTGAAACGTTAAGATGTCAGAAGGACAATTAGTAGAATGCATCATCAAGCTCGGTGGCAGCATTATTACAAGGAAGACAGAGTTGGAGACAGTCAACGATGAAAGTCTATCAGCTGCTACAAAGGTCCTCAGAGGGTTGAAGAGGTGCATTGTTGTCCACGGAGCTGGGTGAGCAACATACGGCAGTTCACAGTTTGGTACATTTATGCTAATTTGTTTTGAAATGTTTGTTAATCCAAGAAGTTATTACAATGACATGATAATTTACGTTACAATTTGTTATTTGTGTATATAGCGCAAACAAATTATAACTACACTGGCAGGAGACCTATAATCCTTCCCAATATAATTGTGTCCTTTGAACTGTAAATCTTGAAACAAATTGGACCATAAATTCATGCCATATCTGCAATTGATATAGAGTTATGAAGAGTGCCGTCACAGCTATTCATCGCCATAGGTAATGGTTAAAACAATGTCAGGCGGCAAGCCTCAATTTGTGTCATCTAGCACTTGGTAGCAGGCACTAAGCAGGTAATCGGCCAGGTCTAACCCACTACCAAAAGGTCAATTGAAAGGACAAATTGTTTAAATAGATCTTTTTATATGTTATAACACAAACGTATGATGTCATCAATATGACACTAGATCTACATAATGCGAACTTGATTTTTAGTTGTGGACCACCATTTCCTGTTTTCTCATGCACATGCAGATCTTTTGGCCATTTCCAGGCCAGCGAGTACAAAGTTGCACATGGATACAAGCATATGAATGATGAAGAGAAATCAAGGACTAAATCTGGATTTTGTAAAACGAGGTTGTCAGTTACCAAGGTAATTTGGTTGATTGTTTTTCTAAAATGTTGTGAATATAAGAATTGTTTTAATTGTTAAAAGGGAAGAATCATGACATACATGTCAGATGTATACCACATCCTCTTTCCCTTTGAGCAAGTTTGATACGATGTATTGAAATTGAATGAATAATATTTGTAATTACACTTTAAAAGTTTACATGAATGATAATCATCATTAATCCTCCATTATCATTGACTCCTTCTGAAACCAATTAATGTTTTAAGAAATTTTACCTCATTACAATCACTTTCATTCTTCTTTGATCCATTCCAGTTGAACCACATCATTGTTCAAGCGCTAGTGGACGTCGGTATACCAGCTGTCGGATTAGCTGTAAGTGCTTCTCAATTCCCTTTTAACCCTAATCCCATTGGGTTATTTTGATCACTTGAGTCCATTAGGGGGGGGCCTTTTAGGCCCCCCCCTCAAATCTCGGCAACGAATGGACCGATTGACTCGAAAATTGGCACATCATAAAACAAGTCGAGTAGAATAAGAATTTTAAAAAATTTAAAAATATTGAGCATTATTTTTTTTTTTAATAATTAATTAAAATTTTGAATATGCAAATTTTTGACGAATTTGGGGAAAATTTGGATTTTCATCTAAAATCAAGAGAAATTACAGGATTTCTTCAGGTTTTCTGTAAAAAATTTCTTTTGAGTATCTCAATGATAAATATGAAGTTTCAAATCTTCATGTTTTTAGAAAAGCTCGAGAAATAAGGATATTTCCTTATTTCTTTTGTATTTCATTGTTTTTATTCTTATGTATTTTATTGATTTTTTGTTTTTTTTGTTTTGTTTTTTAAGTAGAATTTATCTCTGAAGTGTATGAATTAAACTAATAACAAATCAATAATCAAAATTATGATTCAATGTAACAATTATAACAGATTTGGAGTTTACATGGCATCGGATATATGAATTACATAGAAACCTGTACAAAATTGCATTTTATTGTGACGGCTGAGCAATTATCCACCTCTAAAATCAGTTCTACAAGTCCGACCGGGGTGAATTATATATCAAAACATGGGGGAGACTTGAGAGAAAAAAGTCATGAAGTTTGAACGTGAAATTCCAATCGGTCTAGATGCACGTCGAAAAAAACGACAGGGGGGGGCCTAAAAGGCCCCCCCCTAATGGGATTAGGGTTAAGTTAAAATGTATAAAGTAAATTCATTATTATGTACCCTAGTGGCATAAAACTCTGGTGATTGCATACTCTTTTAAAAGGATCTAGTAACTTTATGTGCAAAAACGGCTGAACAATTGAAAATGTGGATTTCTGTGATCTGATATGTTCACTGAGTGATGTGTGAGCATCCCATGTTACTGTAAATGAATGTCATATTTGATCTTAACTATTTTATTTGGTGAGTCACATGAAAAGTTTAATTTGTAAAAGCGCTTTGCCATGAGTTTGTACACAGTTGAAATTATCCCCAGGACTTTTCCAAATGAAATCCTAAATCTGTCAATAATAAAGAGACTAAAAGTTTGTAAGATATATGCTGGTTTCAAACTTCTATACAAACTACTAGAAAAGTAAGAAGAATTTAACAACCAGGCTTGAAAGGACCACTATCTGTTGCAAGTGAGTTTGGTAGATTCGGAAAAAGATACTTGATCCCTTTAAGCTTCTCTTTTTGCCAGTAGATGACAGCAATAATTGTGTTTCATTTTCCTGACAGCCTAACTATGAAGGGATGTTTTATACTAGATCAGGTTTCATGAAGCTAGCAACAAAATTGATAACCACTAGCTAAAGTGCACGATTGCCAATTTGTTTTTCGTTGCAGCCATGTTGTAGTTGGAGGACCAGAGGTCGATCGGAAGTGACGTCAACGGACTATGAAGGGGTATCTTCTCTATTGGTTCAGGGTTTCATTGAAGTTAGCAACCAAATTATAAACCCTTTAAGTGCACAATTGCCAATTTGTTTTACATTGCAGCCATATATATTGTAGTTGGAGAACCAGACGTCGATCAGAAGTATCATCAGCTGACTATGAAAGGGTTGTCTTCTCTATTGGTTCAGGGTTTCATTGAAGTTAGCAACCAAAATTATCAACCCTTTAAGTGCACAATTGCCAATTTGTTTTCCTTTGCAGCCATGTTGTAGTTGGAGAACCAGAGGACGATCAGAAGTGACGTCAGCTGACTATGAAGGGGTATCTTCTCTACTGGATCAGGGTTTTATTCCTGTCCTGCACGGTGATGCTGTGTTGGATGAGGAGCTGGGCTGTACTATACTGAGTGGGGATACTATCATTCGGGTACAAGTTAAACAAATTCTGGGCCCCGGCCGTTGCAGAAAGAGATACAATCAATTGTAATTAATTGTAAGGCAGATCATGTGACTTAATGCACAAATCTGATTGGCTAAAATGCACTAATTTTCTGACTGTATCTCTTTCTGCAATGGTCCCCTGATCTGTTGCCAATAAATTCCAATGAAGCCACAATATTGACATTTTGTCAATTTTGTACTTCTGAATTCTCCAAAATCCAAGCTTTTCAATGAGAAATACTTGGTTATGCTACATGAAAAGAAGATGAAAAGAAATCCAGCGACAACACTGTGGAAGCACAATAAATGTAATTATAATTTTAATCCACAGCCATGAGGTAGATGGAATTGGTCGAGTTATCTGTCTGTCCATCTCGTTTGTCTTTTCTTAATATTTTTGTTATTTGTTTTGTTTAAAGAGTTTTATTTATCCAGGTAAACCTCTGTTCTCCCAGAGGGACCTGCACCTAATATAATTTTAACTTGGCTATTGGATACACGCCCACAATTAATCTAGCACTGTCTTATTGTGCACCCTTTCCACTCCCTAGGGAGCATTCCAGTAGGTGTTACTTAACCGTGCACTCATGCTTAACACACCCTTTAGAACCATTATCAATTGATGGCAATGATAGCACTGTCTTATTGTGCACCCTTTCCACTCCCTAGGGAGCATTCCAGTAGGTGTTACTTAACAGTGCACTCATGCTTAACACACCCTTTAGAACCATTATCAATTGATGGCAATGAATAGCGATGACGTCACACTTTAGTACTCATTTGCAAAGGTACTCATTTGGTATTTCATTTGATCATGAAATTATAGCACATGCAGGACATTTTTGAAGTACTATTTCTTATTACTTTATATTTAATCTCACCCAGGAGTTGTGCGCCCGCTTCAAACCTCGGCGAGTCGTCTTTCTCTCCGACGTGGAGGGCATCTACACAAGGCCCCCCTGGGAGCCCGATGCTCATCTCATCCCGAATATATCGGTGAAGCCAGACGGGAGCATAGCAACGGACATAGCAACGAGCAACCTGGCTCACGATGTGACGGGAGGGATAAAGGGGAAGATTTCAGCTGCGTGTTCCATAGTTGAGAGGAGTCGCGGAGCGTTGAAAGTATTTATTTGCAAGCTTGGCACGGAATCGGCCAAAGCTGCTTGCTGGCAGCAAGATTTGACGAACTCTGACTTTCAGGGAACTATTATTCAGCAATATGCAGACACTAGCTAGCCTGAATTTGAAATTTGGTACTGTTATCTGAAATAATTATCATTGAGGGAAAGGGGAAGCGATACTGTTTATTTGGAAGTAGGGGATGGCATTGCCAAAGCTGCATGCTGGCAGCAAGATGTGATGAACTCTGACTCTCAAACTTGAATGTAAGCATTGTTATCTGAAATAATTTTCATTGAGGGATGTGGCAGGGCAGTGATGTTTATCTGCACATTGGCAACTCTGGTGACATAGAGTTGGCCAAAGTGAGAAATCTACAGATCAGAAATAAGGGAACATATAGGAACTAGTCTTACTGAAAATCATTTTGAATTTTATATTGGACGTTTTATCTGAAATAATTATTTTTTTTAGATAAGTGCTGACAATATTTGTGTCAGTGTCGGTACCCCTTGGCCAAGGCTTGCTTGCTGTCAGCAAGGTCTCATAAAAACTTACTATACACTAACCATTCAGCAATATGACAGCTACTGACTAAAATGCAATTCAGATTTGAACTTTATTGTATCTGAATTAATCATGGTTCAAAAGTGTTTGTTTACAAGTTTGCATGCTGGCAGATCAAGAGATATGAATGCAACTTATATTCAGCAGTATGAAGATAATTTATTCTGATATTGGTGTCGACTGTCTGAAATAATTACTTTGACTGAAATGTAATTGCCAAACGTATAGAAAGTATATTTATTTTTATGTTATTTCCATCCTTTTCATGCGCCTTATGCATGGCGATAACAAATCTGCATTGATAAGTTTTTTCAATTTATATGTGGCAGTCGGGTTTTCTGTTAGTTGCTACTGAAATTGTATTATTCATTATGTTTTTATATTAATGAATAATGTTATAATCAAACATTTGTTTGAAAATATACAATTTTAGACCACAGAACTTCAATACCCATTCAACAGATTGAAGCTTATTTTTGTGAACCGTTTTTAATCATGATGCACGTTTGTGATTGTTAATTATCAAACAATATTGTATGATTGTATTTTCTGAAATAATTCCAGAGTTTGAGGAAGTAAAATGTTCAAACATCGGAACTCAATTTTACATAGTGTGCTTTTTAGCCTAGGGTTTGTTATATTTGTGTGTACCATTCATATCAAAAGCATAATGTATAGGGATGTCAAAATGAGTGGATGAAGTATACATGTTGATATTATTGTGTAGATTCTTCATCCACACTCATTTTGCCATCCAAAATGTAAACATGCTGTTGGTACAAATGATACACACAAACAAGCCATATAGAGATCACTTTTTAGATTCAATAAAGAAAAAAGACCTAAATAGATGAGTAAACCAGTATTAACAAAAAAACATGTTCATGATTTATGCTCATGTATAAGCCAGGGTTCAACATTAGCACTGGCCATGGCCCGGGCAGGTTAAAATTAGCTCCTGCCATAAGACTTATCGTTTTCCTTTGTTTAGGACTTTCGCATTGTTGCTTCCGGCCACCAAGATGTACTTGATTTTTCTTGTCTGATAGAGCCGCGAGGAAAAGAAGTTACTTTTTGGTATACATGTATACTGAATTACGTCATACATAACATTTTAATCCCCCTTTTGATTTAGTGAAGAACTTTGATGTTTACACCTTTGCTTGAATAATAATTATAACTTGGAGAAAAACATGCCTCATTTAGAGAATAGCGCTGTATGATAAACGCAATGCTAGAAATTAACTTTTGTTGCCTTCTACTGGCCTGGACTAAAAATAACTTAGTAGCCCCATGCCAGCAGGCCTGTCCTAATTTGATCCCCGATGTACATGTAACTCTAATCATCACTATGTATGGCTAACAGGGGTGCACAATCAAGCAAAACACCAAAACACATGCACACACACACAATAGATGGACAGAAAAAAATAGAATAAGAAAATTATGTGTTGTATTTCAACAGCTTAATTAAATTTATTTGTACAAGTACATACAAAATGATACAAAATATACATATAGCATTTATTATTTACACTCCCTTTTCATTTAATGATAGTAGGGATCAAAATGTACCGCAGTGTACTCTTTTTCTTACTTTGTCCATTTTCATATTCCTATAATTTAAATAAAGAAATAAACTATTTGGGTGGCCAGACACACTAAACCCAAGCCATGGATGAAGTGTTACACACAGTGAAACTTCATTATATTGAGCATTGATATAACAAAACCCTTTTATACCAAGGTAATACAGTGGAACCTCATTATACTGAGCATTGATATAAGGAAACCCTTTTATCCTTCTTCTTCTTCTTCTTCCAAGTGCAGTACAGTCCTCTGAGTGGAGTATTATCGTACTGTTGTGCGGTGCGGAAGTGCAGCGTGCAGAACTCCAGGAGAGAGCCAGGAAAATATACTTGAATAGGCAGTCATAAAAAGTGCGAAAGTGCAAGTAAAAAACCATCTTTGTTTCTTAGTTTTGGCGTAGCTTCAGTCCTACCAGCTCGCTCCTAAAGTGGTCGATTGTAGGAGCTGATCTTGTTGAGACTGGTAGCTGGTTCCACAGGCAGATGGCGCTTGGGAAGAAGGAAGATTGATAGCTGTTGATCCTGCAGTATTGTTGTTGAAACTGGGCTTGTTGTCGTCTAGAGCGGTATATCACAGGAAAGATGTATGGTGGTCCAGATGGTATGGCAATCAGGTTATTTAAGATTCTGTACATCATAATAACCTTGAGTTGGGCTCGTCTTTCATGGAGTGTCTCCCATTTTAGGGTCTGAAGCATACGAGTGACACTATGAAGTTGGTGGTAGTCCCTCAGTACGAATCGAGCTGCGCGTCGTTGCACCATTTCTATCTTTCTGATGTGATCTTTGGTATGTGGGTCCCATGCCGTAGCAGCATACTCGAGAGTTGGACGAACATATGTAGTGTAGGCTTGTTCTTTTATCTTTTGAGGGCAGCCATGTAGGTTTCTTTGTAGGAAGCCTCTTGTTCTGTTGGCTTTCTTGCAGATGTTATCAATATGAGGCTATACATTGGAACCGTGTTATAAACTGTTATCACTCTGTAACATCGGTTTTGTATAAAGTCAGCGAGGCACGAAGTGATAACAATAACCCTGATGTCGTGCCCTTTTCAGAAAAAACGCACCATTCATGCCTTCAGTTTTCTGGCCCCCATAATTCGTGCTTTTACCAGATAGCCTTTATTTCAGGAAAGCCAGGGAAAGCCGCGGCGTTTTTGATCGACAAGATCCCTAAAAAGAGCTCTTATATAACAAAACCCTCTAATAACAAGGTAATACAGTGGAACCTCTTTATATTGAGTACTGATATAACAAAACCCTCTTTAAAAACAAGGTTATTTTGTTAGTCTGAGCTCTTTTTTTTTCTCAACACCCTTCTATAACATGATGCCCGATATACAGGGCTTGACACAAGCACTTGCTTTACTTCCCGGGGCAAGTAAAAAGTTATGTTGTGCAAGTGAAATTTCATAAATGGCTCAGTTTGGTTGCCCAATTGGACAAAAGACAAATAAAATTTATTCTGCTAGTGTGTAAATCTTGTCTAGAAACAAATGAACACATTTACCAAGCAGATCAAACTACCTAGCATGATTAACATTTCTGTTGGGCAAGTAAAATAAAATGTTTAATTATTTTAGTTTGAATGGGCAAGTAGAAAAAAGTTACTGTGGAGGCTTGGCAATATAATAGGTAATATTGACATGACCCCAAGTTCCTAGTTAAAAAGATGTTCCACGACCACTGTATAATAACTAGGTGATGACAGACTGGCAATATGAATGAGCACATCATATTGATATTCCTGGTCAATCACACAACCTAGAATGTCATTAATGCCAAATTAATCACCTCCACATATGGGGGGGGGGGGGGGGGTTGCATAAAGAGTTGCGATTAATCGCAAAGTTGCAATTGATCGCAAGTCAGAAAACATGCACACTTGAGCCAATCAGATTGGTGCATTTAGGCACATTTTCAGACTTGCAATTAATCGCAACTCTTTATGTAACACCCCCCAGGTAACCATTTTCTTTTGTTTGCTCATAACGATCTATACAATCATGTAGCATTGTGTCAAGTCTAGCTGTCTCATCTGTTCCTGGCTGACTTCTGGTCCAGGTCTTGTGCCTTGCCCTTAGGTCTTGGTCCTGATAGAGACAGTGCCAGTGCTTCCACTGTGGGAGAAAATGCATAAAGAAAATACCATATTTAACAAGGCGATCACCATATTATGTCCACCTATAGCATTTTTGCTTTTGTTTTCATATTGAGTCCTGATATCAGTTGACCCCTGTAGCTTGACCTGTGTTAGTGACATCTAAGCATACTTAAGTACACAGGCCACATGATGCATCTATTGACCAAGTTTTGTTACACATGGATAAAGGGGTGCAGAGTTATTAGAGATCATCAAGCGAGGGGATACTACACTGCGGATCGCCATTTTGAACTAGGCTAGTATGTACGCACTGCATAACACTGAGCCAACGTGTATTACGCACCGTATGCAGGGCGTTTGCAAGATAGCACTGTGCATCTGATTTACAAATCCAAACTACCTTTACCAGCTGCAAGTAGTTGACCTCAAATTACCTTTGACCTGGGCTATTGACCTTTGACCCTACTATAGCATGATGTTCCCGCTAATGCATATATTGACTAAGTTTGGCTGTCCCATAGTCCCTGTTATGCCCTCCGCACACAGAGCCGATCCGACCCGATTCAACTGGTTTCCAGTTAGGCTAGACTCGGTTTTGGTTAGTCGTAGCCGATTGAACATGTTGAATTGGCCTCGAATGATCTCCGACTGGCTCTTGACATGCAAAACAGGAGTCCCAAGGCAACGTATACTGAGCTGAACCAACTGAAAACCAGTCAGTCGGATCGAGTCGAGTCGGCTCTGTCTGCGGAGGGTATTATAGTCGGCTTCCAATGATTATGACAGATTAAAGTAGAGGTACTTACGATGGGGGAATGTGCCCCTCCTGATGATGTTTGCGAGGAGAGTAGAGAGGAACTCGTTGCAGTTGTAGAACTCCTCCTCCGCCTTGGCAACATTGCTATCACTGAAAGAAACGGAACAATAGAACAATACAAAATTAGACCAATTTAATACATTCATACATACCAAAAACAACACACAGATGCACATGTTAGGAATGAAATCAAATTCCTCGTCATTATTGCAGTTGTAGAACTCCTCTTCCGCCTTTGCAACATTGCTAGCACTGAAACAAACAGAACAATAGTACAATGAATCCAAAATGAAACCAGTTTTAAAGTAACATTGATATGTTTGCCAGTAGAGAAGAGAGGAACTCATTGCAGTTGTAGAACTGTTTTCTCTACCTTGGCAACATTGCTATCACTGGGAGAAAAAAAAGACAAATACAAATATTTAGAACAAATTGAAAACAAATTCATAGAATTCAAGTACTTCAAATACTACAAGTCAAGCAAGCAAAAAGAACCCCCCCCCCCACCCGAAAACAAAAAACGGATTAAAATGTCAAGCATTTAACAACAATCGTGGTTATCATTGCAAAACACCTCTAACAAACACTGCCAACAGATCCCAGTCATCATAACTATTACCAAATCATCGTCGCCATCAAAATCACCAACACCACCACATCCACAAACATCATCACCACTACAACAACAACAACCACCTCCGCCACAAACACCACCACCACTCCCAGAACTACAACGACCACCCGCACTACCACTACAACCATCAACACCCAGAACACCAGCGCAACAACCATAATCATCACCATCTCCACCATCACCACCGTCCCCACAACCCACCACCACCACCACCTCCTCCACTCCAATAACTACATCCTCACCCACAGCAACCACCAACACCTGTTTTACCATCACCATCACCACAATAATCATCATCTCCGCCAGCACAACCACCATCACCACCACCGTAATTCCAGTACCCCTCACCTGAAAGTTTGCACCCCTGCGTCCCATCGTCTCTGGAAGGTCAGTGCCAGGTTGAGAACCTTGGAGACTGCTTCCCTCACAAAGCTCACCTTCAATTTAATAATTAAAAAAAAATCATACAAAAGATAAATAAAGGTACATATCGTCACCAGACTTCTGGAATAGGCTGCCTCTTGAATTTAAAACAATAGACAGGAGTCTATTACAGAAATGTAAGAGTAAATTGAAGTTGCACTTGAAATTGAAATTGAAATTATGTTAATTGTATCGGTACTTTTGTTTGATTTCTATAATATACACATGTATACTCTTCTTCAACTCCACTAATAGAAAACATTGAAAGATCATAAAGAAACTATAAAGCCTGATCATGCAATTTCCAATCTCTAGCAATGCAAAAACAAATTTGTATCATGTGAGAAGTGTTGGTCCAAAACTCTGAAACTGTTTTAAGGGCCAAGACTGCAGTTTCACAGTTTTGAACACACTCAAAATGTAAGATGTGCACAAAAGACTAGTTGCAGCGATCTCAGTTGCAAGCTTTTAGTCTCTTCGTAGAGACATGATATGTTGTTTCTAAATAGTACCTTGTGATGGAGCAGGCATCGTTCTGAGATCTTGCTGAGGTAGGCTCGATGGGCCGCAATGATCTGGTCTAGGTCCAGAGCTTGGTCTACCTCTGCTGAGAACTCTAGTCCAGTGCTGTACAGAATCTGTGTGAATAGACCCATCAAAAAATTGCTTCCATTTTACTCATCACCTCTAGCATTTTTTGCATTCCTTCCAGCCAATACAGTAGGTTACAATAGACACTAACTTATAATTATGGCACAGGATCCTCTCTAATCAATGTAGCACACAAAATGACAAAAGTATAGCCATTTAATGACAAACCATGAAAACTGAAAATATAGTCAGAAGCTCTATAAACCTCACACAAACCCGAAGGATAAAAATCAACTTTTAGGGGTAAGTGCGAGGGATTAACTGAAGTGATGCAACTTTTACTTTAAAAAATGAATACATTTATCAAATTATAATTTAATAAATTAAAACACAAAACATAAAACATAAAATCTGGAAAACTATCATGAGCGAGCAAGCTGTGTGCTAAAACACTACTCGTAGAAAGAACAGTTGAACATTTTATTTCAAATGAAACAGATTCAAAGTGTAAAACACATTTATACCATATCAGCTGTTATTAGGGTCAATTTCTCAAACAATTTAATGATACAATACTTAATACGTGTGGTTTACGGGTACACCATGTGAGAGGGGTGGATTGGTAAGTCCTGAAAAGGACTATGGTAGTCCTAGAAAGGACTTTCTAGGACTACCATAGTCCTTTTCAGGACTTACCAATCCACCCATCTCACATGGTGTACCCGTAACTTTCTAGGACTACCATAGCCCTTTTCAGGACTTACCAATCCACCCCTCTCACATGGTGTACCCGTAAACCACACGTATTATATACACCACCATGGAAACCGATACTTACAAGCAACATTTGATACAATACTTGATTCTAGTTTTGAAAAAAATCTGGAAAAGTAAAAAAAAATCTGGAATTCCAGTTGAATATGGAAAAATTACATCCCTGCAAATTTACTTACCCTGGTCATGAGATAGTTGTGGACGGCGTTTACAAAGTGAAGAAGTCTGAAGCGCAGGATGAAGAGCCTGTGGATTAGGGGCAGCTTCTCTCTCACTGCCTCTTGCGCCTTGGCTGTGTTCAGGGCAGACATGATCCCCTCCTCGTCATCAGTGGACTCGTTGCCACTCCTCCTCGCCATAGACCGAGTCAAATCTAGAAAAATATAAATCAAAATATCTAAAATTGTTAAAAGTTGATACAGAACATAGACCAAGTCAAATCTGGAAAGATATAAATTCACATAATTAAACATAAAATATCAACTGAAATAGGCATTCTTTCACACTGCCTCTCTAGCCTGAGTGGCCATTAGTGGACTCATCATCAGAATCAGAATCATCATCACCACCATCTCCATCCCCACCACCACCATCGTCATCGCTGTCATCATCATCATCATCATCATCATCATCATCATCATCATCACTATCACCACCACCACCACCACCACCAACATCATCTTCATCACCATCATCATCACCACCACCACCGTCACCACCATCATCATCATCATCATCAGACTGACCTGGGAATCTGAGTTGTTGCAGACAGTACTGAGCTCGCTTGACCTGGAGCAGGAAGCGGAAGACTTGGTTGTAGATGTCCAGGGCATGGTGATTGATGATGATGTCCACTGGCCATGGAACCTGTTGAAAGATGAGTAGAATTAGAAGATATATGATTTATTTATCCATTGGGACAGACTTCTTATTTGTTTCTCTTTACTGAAAATAATAATAATAGATAGTAATACAAATAATATAATAATGTTCCATCTTACGACACCTGCTATGCATCATTTGTATTACCCCGGTAATTTGATACACACTGCAATAAATCCTGCACTCATATCCGGTGCATATCTTCCACTCTCTGTGAAGCATTCCAGCAAGGCACATCGCAGGTGCACACAGTTCTAAGAAACCGTGTGCCATCCTTCCGGGTACCCATTTACACATCAGTCCTGGTAGAGCAGCAAATTAATCTGGATAAATTTTTGTTTTGCCGAATGGAAGACTTGATGGCCCACTCTGGTTTCGAACGCGCTCTATAAATCTTGCTATACCACATCCAAAATAAACATTGATAGATAATGTATGTTAATAAAAAAAAACATCTTATGACTTGTTTATTTGACAAATACAGAATGACAGGTCAAACATTGTATCTCTTCTAGGTAGAGCAAAGTTGAGACTATGCTCATCATCTTTATCATTCATCAATTGTTTTTTTCTATCATCACTTTCCTCCTCCTCCTCCTATTCCTCCTTTCGTTTATCATCATCATCATCATCATCATCATCATCATCATCATCATCATCATCATCATCATCATCATCATCATCATCATCATCATCATCATCATCATCATCATCATCATCAATCATCATCATCATCATCATCATCATCATGATTGTCTCTACTATTATCAGTAGTACCTTGTAGTGCAGAGAGAGTACATCCAGGGCGTGGATAGGTTGGGTGGCCATCTTTGAAGTCAATCGCTGGGGTTCTATGCCCAGAGTGATCCTTTGAAAAAGAAGAGAAAATTACAAATTCATAATCATGAGAGGTAATAGTATTGTATATCTTAGTGAATATATTGATTTTTAACATAACTTGTTATTTCTAATTTGAAGTAAAGTTATTGTTGTAGGACAAAATATCATAACGCTTGCACTACCCACATGAGCAAAATAAAATGTACAATAAGCCAGTTCGTAATTAGAGCAAGGAGCCCGGAAGACGTCACAGGTCATAGGTCACTATACCACAAAAGCTAGCTCGCGCGCGCGAGCGCTAGTACGGAAAAACGCACGGCCGCGCGCGAGTATGCACACGTGTAGATTGTCAATTCGCGAACGTGGAATCGTCGACCTCATCCAAAACGTGACATTTACAGTGCAAGATCTGTCTGTATTTCTCTGTTTCTTGTGTGTGATTTGGCTGTTTTACAATGGCGGATGAAGATCAAGAAATATATATCGACGAAATTAAGTTGTGGTCTGTTGCTGCGTTGAAGGACTTTCTCCGTAAAAGGAACTTGAAAGTCAGCTAATGTGCTTTCGTACTCCTTTTTTTTTCTTTTTTTTTTTTTCGTACCCATTTTTTCTCTTTTTTTTCCAAACGCTTTATTTGTCTTTAAACTCAACTAAATTAGTTCGTATAACTCACTGCACTTTGTCCTTATCCCTCGATGGTGTGTTGAAATCTTTTGGTCAACATTTAAGCCCTTTTTCAATTTGTTGGAGACTTTAATCGATGTCTTTGAAAGCGTCGCGGCACCAGCTTCGCGAGTTCGCGGTCGCAACAATCGAAATAGCGGGACTTCACGAGCAGCTATGCCGTTAGCTAGCCGGTGACTTGAACGTGTGGTACGCGCGCGCTGTACCGGTTACAAAATGTTCATAAAAATTAAGTTTCTTGCAGTACGATGTGACAGAAATGATCGAATTTGTTGGAAATGTTAGCCAGATGGTGTTCTTTTTGCCCAGTTAGCACTGAAAGTGTCATGAAATTAGTATTCATGAAGAAATAGCTTCATTAAGTGTGCGGTGTCATACCAGGAAGTAAATTGTCCATTGACACACACACACAGTGTCGTCTGCTAAGCCCAATTTCGATCAAGCTGTGGTTCATCCACAGAACCCGGCCGTCTAGATCGTAATTACGCGCATGCGCAGTTTGTAATTACGAACTGGCTTATTACAATAATCATATTCGATTATTTAAAATACTTTCACATTTTTAGAAAATATGCATTGTTATAAATTCAAGATAACTGTAAAGCTGTCTTTTATTAACATCCAAAGTCTTTAAAACCATTTTAGGACTGGTTCAGAATAAACCAAGGACAAGGTATATACAATATATATAAAATGTGGGAATGCAAACTGAATTCTGCAACATGATAATTGCAGGGTAAATACTTAATAACTACACAAAATTAAACATATTAAAAAAATAACTGGTTGCATATTAAAAAGACAGGAGATTTTACCTGGCAGCTTCATCAGGATACCTTGAGCTGAGTGTCTCCTGCAGTTGGTAGTTGAGATTGAGGAGGTCCTGCCAGGGCTCGTGACGACGGATCTTACTGAAGAGCTCAGAGTAGAAATCATACATCACGTCGCCCGCTTCCAGCAGAAAGAATCTCTGAAGCACAAGGAGAGATCAAGGCAGTTATAATACATGAATAGTCAAACCTGTCTTTGCAGCCACCTGTCTATAGCATCCCTTAGGTAGTCAATATATGAAGAGCCTATTTCCAAAAGGGGCTATATCCACTTTTTCAATTTCAGAGAAAATCAGGTTTCTTTGTCCAACTTTGTACACGTGCCTATGGGAATATGAAAATTGAACGTTCCATATTTCGTCCTAAAATTCAGATTTCTAGATAGCTATGTAGCTTATTAATGCGCTGATATCGTTAACTCATTTGTTTATGGAATGTGGATATAGCTCCTTTTGGAATTAAGCTCTTCATATGTATAATGCAGCAAATATTAATAAATCCTTATTCCCTTCACATTTTACATACATGTAGATAACATTTTATTATTCATTATGAATACATGTGTATTATACAGAGGATAAATTAGATGCTGGTAGTTCAGATGAAGAAAGTCCTGCAGGGATTGTGATGATGAATCTTACTGAAGAGCTCAGAGTAGAAATCATACATCACATCGCCCGCTTCCAACAGAAAGAATCTCTGAGGCATAAGGAGAGATGATGCCAGTTTGAAAATAATGTAGCACATATCAATTAATCCTCATTCTCTACAAAATGTACATACATAACAGTACGGATGTGGATGTCATGACCCCGTTCTAGGTGAAAGCCTTTGTATGTGAATGATATACAAATAATACACGGTCTAGAGTGCGTTGTGTAAATGCATCGCATGCGAGGTTTTGTTAGATGTGCCTAGCGCACGAGGCGTAAGCAAAACCGAGAGTGTGATGCATTTACATGACGCACGATAATAAGACTGTAGTATTATTTGTTTTATAAAAGGAGCTCAACCACGGAATTGTTTATTTTGCTGGATTATTTGAAACAGACTTATTTCAAATAACATACATGTACCATATAATTTACGAAACTGCCAACATGTATTTACTATGGAACAGATAATTTACAAAACGAGCATTTTCCATCTTTTTCACGATCACTTTCGCGAGTTTTTCCTCAATATAACTATGTAAACAAGCATTGTGACGTCACCAGCCGTGCCGAAGTTGTGCAACGAAAAGTGACATTGCACGGGTGTTGCGCAGTTACTGCAGTCGTGCATGTTTGTTGAAATTAATAAATAGTCACGTGACAGGATTTAACCAATCACGTCACTGAATTTACCGGAGCCGTTTTATAATCTTCTAAATGCCCATGAGCCGCTTGAAAGGAATGCTCCCCAGTGAGTGCTCACAATGTGTGCAGGCTGCAATAATCTTCTAAATGCCCATGAGCTGCTTGGAAGGAATACTCCCCAGAGAGTGGAGATGGTGCACACTATGTGTGTGCAGGCTGGAATTGAACTCTATTCATTTTCAAATTTGACTTGCACAAGCAGAATTAGCTTGCCTCAAAAACAAACATTAAACAAAAGAAAAATGTATCACTAGTAGCAATCTCAAAGTAGCTCGATATGCGAGGCAAATGTCTTGCTTATGTCTAGTGCTAGTGCTGAGCTTTGACTAGAATATCAAAGACAATCAAAATGTGTGTTGGCTAGCTCACCCTGAGACACAGGAAGTGGCCCTGAAGACTGAAATCCTTCTGGAGTACCGTGGCAAGGCTGGAGCACACAGACTGGCACCTGGTTATGATGGCTGGGTAGAGCTCACGATATAGAACTAGCTCCAATGGCTCAAACGAAGATGGGTTACCAGTCTCACATCTATGATTTGGAATAAGTAAAATAACAAAATACATTGTTTTTCAGTTCATTCTTTCCTTTTAAAATTTTCCCTACTAGATATTGCAAGCCCCATAGGATTATTAAAAACAGGACCTACCAGGTTCCTGTGGATAATGGGTTAAAGTGAGGCCTGTAAAGTGTCAGATATTGCCCAAAATGACATTTGAGATTTCAATCCTGTACCAAAATCATGGTAAGATATGTCCGAATGATGTGTGAAAGTTTCATTGAAAAAGAACACTGCTTCCTGGTTCCAAAAGCGAAAATATGCGTCAGCTTTTACAACGGACGTTTATGAGGTTTATGACCGTTTGTTAACGCTTTTGAGCTGAATGATAGATATCGTCATACTAAAGGGGCATTTGAACAAATCTACTCTATTTTATTCTTCTCTTTAAAACCATAAGCTAAACAACACGGTAGAAGAGAAACGAGGAAGCTCCAATTAATTTTCGTGGAGTTAGACACTCTACAGGCCTCACTTTAAGCTAGTTACAGAGTACTGCAAAGAAAGATTTAATAACTTAGGCTGACAGCTGGTTATGATGGCTAGGTAAAGCTCTCGATATATACAACAAGCTCCAACCAGTCTCACATCTATGATTTGGAACAAGTAACATATATATACAATAGATTGTGTTTATTTCATTAGCAATAAGCTATGGATAAGATGTGTATGTGGGGTACAAATTCAGCCTAGTTTTGAGAATGAAGAGCGTAGTGAATGGAATTACAGTAGCAGTCAGAGTAACTATGACGATGCCTCCACAAGACTGATAAACGTCAAGACGACACACAGTCTGTCAGAGATAAATTCATTTCATCATTCTGCTACTGTTGTAGGAGAGGCGGATTGATAGGGGGGGACGCAATTGTCGTTATGTTTTTTTTTGGGGGGGGGGGCACACGTTATTTCTTTCTTTTTTTTGAGGGATTTCCCCTTTATGTCTTTTTCTTGTTTTTTTTTCTGTGTTACTTAATACTTATCCCTAGCACCTAAATTATACTTAAAATGTGACCAAGCTACTCTTTTATTTTTTTATTAATAAAGGTCTTAGGCTGGTATTCACTTCAATACTTAGATGAAGTAAGAAATTTACCGAGCATTTTCAAGGCAAATAACTCATATTACAATCGTCATTTAGACTTTTAATTAAGCTAAATTTTGACTTAATTTTGACTTTTTGACTGCAATGAGGTATGGAATGGAATACCAGCCCTGGTTCCCATAGGTAGAGGGTTAACTAATACATACTCTTGCTCTTCTCTGTTATGTTCACTGCCCAAAGCTTCAAGATTCTCTGCTGGTCCGATGTCTGACATCTCTCGTGCGATCAGCGGATCGTTGTAGCCTCGGAATGCCAGTTGCTGCTGTATCACCTCTTCCACGTTTGATGCTACCAAAGGGAGAGATAATGGAAATATGCATATTTTCACTTTTAAATTGAAATATACTCATCTTTGCAATACAAGGCACTATCATTCAAATTTCTCTGCCAGCCAAATATCAATAATCCCTTGTGCGATTAGGAGATCATTATAGCCTCCAAAAGTCAGTTGTCGCTGTATAACCTCTTCCACGTTTGATGCTGGCAAAGATAATAAAAATATGCATATTTTCACTTTTAAATTGAAATTTACTCATCTTTATCTGTAACATTAGGCACTACTATCATTCAAAACTCTTTGCTAGCCTAACATCAATAATCACTTGTGCGATTAGGAGATCATTATAGCATCCAATAGTCAGTTGTCACTGTATAACCTCTTCCACGTTTGCTGCAAGCAAAGGGAGAGATAATGGAAATATGTACATATTTTCACTATAAATTGAGATGTATTCATTTTTGTTGTAGTACATGGCTCTAATTGTTCATAAATCTTAGCTGGCAAGATGTCAGCAATCCCTTGTGTTAATCAGGGGATTGTTGTAGCCTCGGACACCAGGGGGGTGTTTCACAAATATTCTAAGTTGAACATAACTCTAAGTTGGACCTAACTATTATTTGTAGCCTTGGAATAAAATATATTCAAAATAAAAAAAAAAGAATGGATAAAAGAAAGTATTAATGATTTCAATCAATATTTTATGCCTTTGAAAAGGGACTTTTACAACAATTTTTCAAAGAAACTAGTGGCTTTCCATACTTTTTAAGTCCAACTTAGAGTTAAGTTCAACTTAGAATCTTTGTGAAACACCCCCCAGGTGTTGTTTGTGGAAGCTTTCAAAGACAAAGTGGTTGAAAATAAACAGGGTATTTTTCCAACTCCAAACGGTAACATATTAACTTTTATCAGCAACACAAGTCTCTAAGTACTTTATTTTAAATATTAGCTGCTTGCCCAACGTCAGCAGAATGACGGTAACAGTGAAACTTGCAATACATTTTAATCTTTGCTTCCTTTATTAGATTATAATCTCTCTATCAGTAACTGATGTTCAATCAAAGCATTTTCTAGCATGCGTAGGTAACGAGAAAACATTGCACTCACTTGATTGTGCTGATGGCAGTGGTGAGGGTGGTAATGTGGGACCAGTATTCAAACTGACCACACCTGTTCCCTGGTGCTTCTTGTCACTGGGATGCAGCGAACTGGGTGCAGAGGGTAACAGGCCTGCAATACCTTGGTCACTGAATTTCACCAATTCTGCAAGAAAACAACATTAAATATCAGACAAACTCCATAAACAAATAAAACAAATAAAAATCAATGTAAACATCTTTCACATCATTCCTACAATAGAAAGAGAAAACATCAATCATTAGCAAATAAAAACTGATTTATATAAAAATCTTTCACAACAATTCTACAAGTAAAAGAGACCCCTTGGTCAATGAATTTTGCCAAGGCTCCGATGATCATTAAAAGAAAAGCAAGTGAACATGGCAAGATTTATATTTCTATCAAAATAAATTGATGATCGTAATGCGGCAACAACAAAAAATGGCAACAACAGAACACTGGAGAAGAGAGGACTACAACTCTTAGACCACTCTCATCAACTCTCATTAACTACCACCATTTCCCCCTCTACACCCGGCCATGTTTGTTTCAGAAGCACATGTAAACCTATCCCCCCCCCCCCCCCTAAAAAAAAAAGGCCCCCAAAACAGCTTCCTCCCAAAGTAATTACCTCCAAATTGAGCTCTAGACAGTTTTCCAGTAGCCTCCAGTATCTCCATGGACTTTCCCGCCAGCAGAATATGAGGTAAGACAGGCTGGAGGAACTCTGGCACTGCACTGCATACACCCCTCCCTGCAATGGAAGTGGCCCGCTGTGCTTCTCTCTGATTGGATGGATGTGACAGTGCTGCCCTCTGATTGGCTGGATGGGATAGGGCTGCTCCATCTGTCTCCTCCACAGGGAGGGACTGCAGGCTGAAAGCTTTGCTCCAGAAACTCTCTGACTTTATGTGAATCTCCTGGTTCCTGAAAAAGCAATGAAAATATAAATTTAAAGTAAAATAAAGCCAATTTTGGGTGGGTAGTTGTATTATTTTTCATCAAATAAATCAGTAAATTTTTGTTCAAGTTTAGGCTGGATAATTCTGTAAACAGCACTGCAAACACCCCTGCGTGGAATGGAAATGGCCTGGGTACATGTAGCTGCTCCTCACTGATTGGTTGAATATGCCTGGACTGCTCCATCTGTCTCCTCTTCAGGGAGGTAAAGAAAGCTTAAGGCCTTCCTCTAGAAACTCTCTTACTGTATGTAAATATCTTTGTTACTTTTATATTGTTACATATCCAAACATTAAAAATATTTTAATCAATTTATGACAGTAAATTCAAACATAATTTGTCAACAAAAGAAACAAGAATTAGCTGGGACAAGCAATGTTTAGTTACTAAATAGAACAAAAGAACAAAAATAAGTTAATTCATACTAGTGAATAAACACTTGAATTGAGGCACTACGATTTGACCAGTCCATGACAAACACAAATTAGTAAAATAAAGGTATATAATTAATGACGAATTTGGAAAAGAATGGAGATTAAAAACATACAAATGAGAAGTGTTGTATGTGTACCTGTGTATAGCAAACTCCTGAGCCGGGTCTAAGAGGATCCCATGCATTAGCCACTTGGTGATGAACTGTATGTAGGGCCTTGTTGTAATGCTCCAAAGCTGCCATAACAGATCACGCTGTCAACAATGGGTACAAAAGTGTACAATGTGAACAAGTTAAAGAACACACATAAAAAAAAGAATTGTTGAAAATTGCATAAAATTCTTAAAGTAGTAAAATCTGAATTGTACTTCCACACATTGGCCATTTTGTGATGAACTGAATGTTGTAATGCTCCAAAGTTGCCATAACGGATCACACTGTGAACATATGGGGTCAAAATAGGGTACAGTGTGAACAACTTAAAGAACACACATAAAAAAAGAATTGTTGAAAACTGCATAACAGTAAAATCTGAATACTTCCACTCCTTGGCCGCTTTGTGATGAACTGAATGTAGGACCTTGTTGTAATGCTCCAAAGCTGCCATAACAGATCGCGTTGTGAACATATGGGGACAAAAGTGTACAAAAGTGTAAACATGTCAAGAACACGAAAAGGGATTGTTCTTTCTTGAAATGCAAAGCAATTGTGCTGCAAACCTCTTTTTTCTAAAAGCAAAATGAACTCAAATCAATTAAAGGAGGGGTTCGGACGATTTCCAGCATTTACCAATCACAGAAACAATATTTTTTCAACATATTGCCTTTGTCCCGACGAAAAAAGACCAACTGGATCATTCACAATCACTTTTGGACTAAATAAGGTAACAGTTCTTGATCGAATCTGCCGCCAGTAGGATCTATCCCAGCATGCAATATTCATGATGTCGATGCCTCACTTTGCTGCCAATACAAAGCAAAGTGAGGCTGGCGAGTCACGCGATCACGTGATAACAATCGCAAGCGTACAGAAAATAGACGATGAATATCAAAAATTGCAGACACAAAACAATCGAGTATAAATCATCCTGATGGGATATTTTTTATAAAAATATATTACCAATAAGTATTTTTTTAGATTCTGGTACATTTATTTTGAAATCGTCCGAACCATCCCTTTAAGCACTGGTCTAGCAATTCAGAGATCTGGGTTTGATTCTCAGAAGAAGCCTATTTGTCTTTGCTCATTTCATTAAGTTGAATTATTTATAACGGAGTAAGTACAAATGTAGTTTACTCAGACCAGCTAGCCCTAGTTGGCAACTTTGAATACTACATAATGCTTACTTAGCCCTATCAGCCAAAATAGACTTTATCATAGAACTTACATGTAGCAAGCAGGGTTTTCTGAATATGAGCCTCGCTTACGAAGGATTTCTATGTGAAACATGGCATACAATTTGCAGTGAAAACCTTTGTATAGTGATGACCCCCTACGGGAAACGAGAAGTGGCTACTGTAGATAGATGTCCTCTATAGACAGGATATCTGTAACTGTTCACTTTTGGTGACCTCAATATGTATGCAAGTTGGCTGCTATAGACCAGAAGATTTGACTGTATTCTAAAATGTCATCAGAGATGCCAACCTTCACAAACCAAAAAAAGTATTCTGAGAGGTAAAAAACAGTATTTTGAACCCAAAAAAAGTATTTTCAGAGCTGCCAACCTTTAGAGGCAAAAAAACATATTTGTTCTCGAAGCCAATTCGCGCAGCAAAAATACCCTTTAAGCGTGCGTTAATATAAAGGTTGGTTTGTACGAGTTGGTTTGTACGAGTTTGTTCGGTTTATTTGTGTTATATTTAAAATATGTATCTGGAGTAATAGTTTATCAGGGTTCAACGTAAATTTTGTTGCCGTTTTCCGATCGTTTCTATAGAGAGTACAAAAAAAAAAAATAAAAAAATAAAAAAATAAATAAAAAATAAATAAATAAATAAATAAATCGTTGTTTTTTTTTTTTTTCAAAAGAAAACGTATTTTATTAGGGGAAAACGTACTGCCGTATTTTTCGTGCAAAAACGTAACAAATACGACAAAAACGGAACGGTTGGCATCTCTGTGTCATGTACTGTACATGTACTGCATTTACCAGAATCTTTGCTTCAAATCCCAAGCAGAAGTGGTCCTTGATTGCGGCATGAAGCACCCGGAGAAGCGCAGACACTCTCAGACTCGGGACGTCGGTCGTGATATCCCTCACTCCTCGACGATACAGGTCATGTGACAGGGTGATCAGGGGCGTCCATTCTCTCAGCCACTCATGGAACATGGTGAGGGTATAGGTTTCCTCTGGAAAAAATAGAGTTAAAAATGAAGAGTTATAGTCGTTGATGTGCAAGCACACGGAGGAGGGTACACACTTGCAGAGAAGGGACAACCATTATTCTGATCTCCCTCACTCCCTGATCATAAAGATGATGTGACAGGGTGATCAGGGGTCTCCAGTCACTCAACCAATCATGGAACATGGTGAGGGTGTAGGCACGGCTCGACACTCGCCTGGCCCACTGGCCCGGGGTTAGTGAAATTGCAATTTGGGCTAGCAAAAATATATAAAAGTCATATTTTGGTGTCCCGATCGGGCAAGCAGATTTTTGACCTGACATTGACAAAATTAGAAAAATCTTGTTTTCTTCCATGTCATGCTCCATCTATAATCACAGGTTTGATCAGGAAAGAGTGATATTTTGAATAGTAAAAAGTTTACTCATCAAATACAATTTTTCGGGCCAGTACATTTTTCTTTCGGGCCGCCAGAAAAGGGGAAGAAATTATTTTCCTGGCCAGACTGGGCCACTAACAAAAAAGGTAAGTGTGGAACCCTGGTGTAGGTTTCCTCTGGAGAAATAGAGTGAAAAGTTAAATTTTCTTTCTGTGCAAGCACTTGGAAAGCACAGACACTCGTAGAGATGAGACCTTCATCATTCTGTTCTCCCTCAATTAAAAGTGGACGTAGTGTGGCAAGATTGGTAGAACGCGGGGCTCTCCAATTAGTGGGGTCTGAAGTTTGAGACTAGTCTATTGTCCGTTGCTTTGGTCTTTCATCAAGACAATTTATTCACTATTGCTGCTCTCTACCCATGTGTACAAATGGGGACCCGGTAGCAGTGGGACCGGTAGCCAATTGAACTGGTATAGCATTGAGTGCGCTTCATGGCTGCCAGAATTCATTACTGCCAAGGGAGCAGAAAGTTCATCTCACGTGTGGATTGATTAAGAGTGTTTGTCCGATGGCGGGGGAAACAATGTTACGTGCTTAGAGATGATTATCAATCATATCACTATATAAATCAAAACATTATTTATTACTTTTAAGATTTTAAATACCTTGCGCGACAGCTTTCTTTTCCTCCTTCACGAGTCGAGCTCTGAAATCTTCGAGGAACTTGCTCAGTGCCTCGGCAAACGCCTCATAAGTTTGGCAGCAGAATGGACCCGCCTTTCCAGACAATTCATCTTGGTTTGACTTTGTGCTTCCCCTTTGACTGGAAACGTCCCTCACAATATCAGGCAGTCCACCTGAGATCTCTCTGTCTGAGGAAGCACTAACTGATGGCTTCCGTATACCAGTTTGGGACTCTTCTCCGCTATCTGTAACAACAGCAAAGAATAAACAAATTAATCAAGCCTCGACACTAACCTTTTTTTACTTGCCCATTCTGAATTTTCAAAGTTTATTTGCCAAACAGAAAACTTATTAATAAAAACAACAACAATGAGATACAAAATAAACTAGGGTGATTCAACTATGTGCAGTGGGCAAATAGGCCTCCACCTTATTGCTTAACATCCAATAAGATTACGAAACGTCATCTAAGCGTGCACTAAAAAAAGCAGGTTACGTTACCTCTGATATAGCAGCAGATTCAACAACAGCGCGGTTATATAATCCGCTTTTGTTAGTGCACGCTCAGATGACGTTTCATACGGTACCGATGGAAAACATGGCAGCCTCCAGTGCTCAGTCAAAACAGTTGATAGTGAATTCAAAAATATTGATGATTTCCATCATTAGTGATACCCAAGAGGAAATATATGACTAGAAGGAACAGTAATTCTGCACTTATCAGTAACAGCAAGTGAAGATTACTGTGTTTCGTTTCCCTTTAAAAATACCTAGTGGTGAAGCTGCCTCTTTCTCTGACATCGAGGTCGTTCTTCTGGCTGAATTTGACCTTTGACCTCTGCAGTACTTGAGTGCTTGACCTCTGGTCTGGTCGATGAAGGCCTGTAGCTGGTAAACTTTGGTTCCCAACTCGGCTAGCTGTGTGGTGATACACTGGAGAGATGCCTGTTTTGAAAAAACAAATATTTCAAAAGGATCAAGGAACACTTGTCAAAATCCAAAAAATTTACTTCTAGTCGTTCTCACAGTTCTCATTGTATTTGTATTACTAATTTAAGTAGCATCAAACAGGTTTCGGTTTTCCAATTCTTTTCTTTTGTTAAAAAGATATTTATGATTGAAGTGTTTGGATTTTAAATTCTCTAGTGGAGAATTTCAACTGTGTACAAAGTGAGTTAGTGAATATCACTTTGCATTTATACTCATTACTCAGTCATATGACATTCATTTACCACATGTGGTATTTTCAACCCTTTGTCAGTTTTTGCACATGTCAACAAAGTTATTAGATGCCTCTAAAAAAGCTAACACAGTGACTTTATTTTAAGACCAGTCCGAATGACTCTTAATAGCCACTGAATTCTACAACCAAGGGCCACCAAAACTGAGCTTTGGGCCATTAAAATTTGTAGATGTCAAATTTTACCTGTCTCAACCCCAAATGAACAAACTTATTGATATTTGTCTCTATTTGGGGCCACTTTATTCTCATTTGGAGCCAGCAAAATGTGATAGTTTAGTCCAGTTGGCTTGAGGTTGAGGTTGTCTTCCACAGTAGAAACTCAAAGACATAATTATTCATTTCCTAGTAGATTAAATTTGAGAGGCTGTCAAACGCTTTGAACAGTTGATTATTTGAAATGTGCTCTAAAAGAATGAAATAATTTATTATTATTATCATTATAATGTTTATTAATTTTTGTAATACTTGCCCAACTGGGTCATCATAGAAAAGTTAATTTCAAACATTGTCAACTCACAGTTGTAAGATGAGAAACTTGGACATCCTTCCTGGCTGTGTAACATTCGTCCCTCAACTGATACAGGAACGACTTGCCAGCACCGAGCAGTACCCTGGGTTAACAGAAATAATAGATGCAATCTTGGTTGAAATAATTGTACGTTGTTGTTTGGCCTTGGGTATCAGAAGAATAAAATAGGTTTTGATTTGTTCTTCTTTGCTGTGTACAACGTTCATCCATCAACTGATAAAGGAACGACTTGCCAGCACCGAGCAGTACCCTGAGACAACAGAAAAAATAGATGCAATCTTGGTTGAAAAAAAAAAAATCATATGGAGCAATCACAATTCTTTTGTACGTTGTTGTTTGTATTGGGGTATCACAAGAATAAAATAGGTTTTGATTTGTCCTTCTTGGCTGTGTAACGTTCATCCATCAACTGATACAGGAATGACTTGCCAGCACCGAGCAGTACCCTGGGTCAAAAGAAAAAGAAGATGCAATCTTGGTTGAAATTAAAAACAAAATCACTTGGAGCAATCACAATTCTTTTGTACGTTGTTGTTTGGCTTGGGGTATCAGAAGAATAAAACAGGTTTTGATTTGTCCTTCTTGGCTGTGTAACGTTCATCCATCAACTGATATAGGAATGACTTGCCGGCAACGAGCAGTACCCTGAGACAACAGAAAAAGAAGAAGTGAGGATGTGGTATGAGGGATGTACTAGAAAAGACCATTGACATTTCTAGTTCATTTCTGGTCCCCTGTTTTATACAAAGCCATTAAGGTCACAAGAATAGTATTGACAATATAAAATGTAATTAACTAAACATACACACACATACATAATGTACATAGGACAGGCAAAATTAAGCTGTGTTTTATAAATACATTGTAACTTGTTTTTTGTTTGTGTGAATTTCTAGTAGTACATGTATATGTGACCCGCTATAGCAAAACCCGGCACTTGTTGGTAATTCATAGTTTTGAAGAAATGGGCATTTTAAGTTCACACAATGTGTGTAAGAGAACTAGGATTTTAAAATTAAAACAATCATATCTTCGCCAATTATTGACCAATCAGTTAAAACAAAGCATCTAATGAAAGCTTGTGATGAGGCCTTTCTAATGGTGTGAAATCTACATTTTGATGTTTACCAACAAGTGCAGGGTTTTGCTATAGCCGGTCACATAAAATGATTTGTGTCAGGCAAGTTACAGTAGTTTTATTATGCAAGAAAACATTAAGCTGCAACAATTATCTCATATAAATTATGAAGTTTTAAAAATTACATTTAAAACTCTGCCTTCTGCACCCCAAGCGTTACGTGGACGTGGGCGTGGTGTGGCAAAATCGGTAGAGCGCGCACTTTCCCTTCTCGAGATCCCGAGTTCGAACCCAGCCCAATCCGTTTGTCCTTCAGCAAGGCATTTAATCCACATTGCTGAGCACTCTCTACCCAGGAGTATAAATGGGTACTTGGTCGGATGTTAATTAGCCTTCAGCGCCCGTTGGGCAGCTGGGCTAGGGGCCATCTACAAAGTATGTACGCACAAGGGGGAGGGGGGGAGGGGTTAAATCTGATGCGTACGCTCCATTGAACCACGTGTATAAAAAGTGCGTACAGGGGGGGAGGGGGGATCAATTTCGGACCAAAAATTGTGTACGTACTTTGTAGATGGCCCCTTAGTATGCTCCCCAGGAGCGTTGTGCAAGATAATTGTGTGGGTTTGACCTGTACCTGATGACCAAGGGTAATAATAATGCGCTTAGAAACATTGTATTAAGTGCTATATAAATGTAACATATTATTATTATTATTATTACAATCTTTTAAATAAATGGCATGTGTTGCACTCACCAGATTGATTCTCTAATGATCTGAGTCTCCGTCATCTGGAATCTCTCATTGTTGGTTGGGAAGGGTTTGTCGGATCTCTCAATCTCATTCCTACATGTACATGCAAGGAAGGGAAGGAGCAAAAAACAATAATTCACACTCAATACACAAATATCTATTTATAAGGGACTAAAACAATTTGCATCTTTAAAAAATTGAACAAAGTTTAATCCTGAAACTGTTATTATTTACCACATTGCTTACAGAAACCTGGTGGGCACTGTATAAACTGTATGGGAACAGGCTAATTTTGAAATAGAAAAAGATGCTGAATTCTATGCACATTTACTATCTTTACTTCTGACATCAATAGACTGTGTAACTCATGGAAGTAACATTGACTGGAAAATGTTCACAAGTTTTTACCAAGTGATGACTAAAAAGAAAAACATAATTCTCTCACCATTGAGCATTAGACCTCTCTGTGGCTTTGGTTCGTGCTGTACAGCGGATCTCTTTCCAGTTCCCAAAATTGCACCACTACACCTCAAGTTTTTAGCTATTAAAAATCTTCCAAACTTATCACAAAGTGCAGTTGAATTCAGTTTAGCATTGCCAAGTGTCCAATATTGGATTAGCTACAATGATCTCACCACTGCGCAGTAGTCTGATGGCTTTGGTGCGTACTGTGTAGGAGTGGATCCCTCTCCCCTTCCCAATACTGCACCACTACACTACCACCAAGTTCCGTCCAGCTTTCACCGTAAAGCTGCGCCTTATCTCGTCGTCTGGTCGACAGGGCAAATGGTTCTTGAGACGAGCCATCGTCAGGGTGTAGGTGATGCGCCCTCAAAGTGTTTTCTTCATCGTCATCTTCCTCTGACCACTCCTTGACAAATCATAAATAAACCATTAAAACATAAATAAAGTAAACTGTTAAAATAATAAATCAAAGCTAGTGCACCAATTCTATTCACACGTACATTTGGAGACAATAATAATCACAGACGATACATTCGTCCTGGACAGTAGATAGGGTAAATTGCCTATTGCCGATGGTCTTCAACCATTTGGTCTACTAGAAAATTCAGTATTCAGGGACTTATGACTATGATTATGGATTGTGATCAGGGTTAGGGGTTTGGATTAGGGTTAGGAGGTTTAGACCAACTCATTTTAGACCAAGCGATCAAACCAAGCGATAAACCATAGATAGTCTTGCTCACCTCATCTGATGAATCTTGGAAGGACCTGAGAGGTGGGAGTCCCTCTAGGAGGTGTTTCGTCCAATCAAACTTGGGCTCAGAAGCTGGAGGAAAGAAATCAAATGAATTGTAATCCATTACAATTCTAGTTTCCTCAGATAAAAGCTGAATCAAATTAAGGATATTATATGTTACTTAATATGTTCTAGATCACTGATTTTAGACTCAAATATTTATGACAATATATCCCAAGAGGCCGAAGGGAGGGGCTAAGGGCTCGGCATTGTACAAAAATATCGCACACATCATGGCCTTTTTTCTTTCAAGTTTTGCAAATAGATTTTAAAACCTACATGTAATCTCTGAAAATTGGACAATCAGATGTGACCTTTTGTCATTGCATGTCAGTCCAAGAATTGCTAATTTGGGGATTTGTGTACGAAACGTATATATGGAAAAGGGAATTTCTCTTAGAAATAGATAAAATACTGGGTTTCTTTTTTGTCTTGTAATTATTGTAAATGTATTATTTGGACTCATAATAGTTGAATAATAATAATAATACATTACAAAAGCAGTACTCATTCTGTAGCAGTACTTTTAATAATACCTCTTTTTGGTTCAGGTTTCCTTTCTTGAAATGTTGCGTTGATCGGGGAGTTTGACAACTGGAGCAAGAACGATAAGACAGCATAGTGTCCAACTGTCTGCAATTGGAAGAAAATTAGAGGATAAAATACCGTTATCTTGTTCAGCTTTATCTAACTGTCCAACTGTCTGCAATTGGAAGAAAATTAGAGGATGAAATTACCGTTATCTTGTTCAGCTTGATCTATTATTACCCTGAACATGACAAGTGCTGTCAATAATTGGGACAGTGTCCAACTGTCTGCAATTGGAAGAAAATTAGAGGATGAAATTACTGTTATCTTGTTCAGCTTTATCTGTTATTACCCTTAACATGACAAGTGCTGTCAATAATTGGGACAGTTGAACGACGGGTATACAATGGCTGGACACTAGCCCAGGGGCCAGTAAAATCACTGGCCAGCAGTGACTTTTAATGAAAGTTATGTTATAGCAGCCCTCTTGAGCAATTATATTTCCTAACAATGACTGAATGAGAGAATATTGTATTCTTTCAAGGAGTAGTTGGTCAATATATTGGGAGAAAGTAAATTAGAAGGTGAAATACACAAACTATACACGCAAGGTGTAAATGATTGTACAAAGCGTATGATACACCAAATGTTTACATCTGACAAATTCACAATCTGCACATGGCATGAATTTGCGTTTTTCCTTCGGCAAGAAAATGTATCCACATTTGCTGCTCTCCACCCAGGTGTATATTAATGGGTACCCGGAAGGATGGAATGTGGTTCTTTAGCATTATGCGCGCCCACAAGGTTGCCTGGCTGGAATGCTCCCAAGGGAGTGGGAAATGTGCACTTTGTGTGCTGGATCGATTGCAGAATGTATCC